>KZ064164.1:4814-17265 GCA_002091835.1 Anopheles maculatus | reverse complement strand
AAAAACAAACAAAAATTCCACTACCAGAGTTTTCGTCCACTGTGTCTGGCTGACTAATAACAGGCAACCACGCGGCCCCCTTACCACGCGAGATGATGCGTGAACGCGCGGAACGGAAGTGACACACCACCATTTGTCGGATGTGGGATGATAAATGGCCGGTTAGGTCGGTCGTTTTTGTTGTGCTCTGATTTGATTAGGGCGGTTTGGTTCGCAGTGCTGAAGCTCTCGATGACAGCAAGTGGGGGAGGTCCCACACACGTGTTAGCGAATGACGGTGGGGATCGTCCTGAAGCGTCAAAACAACCGGAGACGGAATGTCCGGAACTCGGGAACCTCCGGAATGCCAGACAATTGTTGCGAAACATTCTGCCCCGATTGTTGTCTTGTCTCGGACTCGTAGTTAGTTTCTTATCGCCTTGTCTGTTCTCTAAGCAAATGACACTTTCCTTACAAGAAAAAGGGCGTACGTGTGTGTCTCTGCGTGTGGGTAAGTGGTTCGAATTGTTGTCGGGGTGTGTGAAGAAACCAGTGTTTTGTTGCTCACTCTGTGGAGGAGGCATGTTAGGTTTATTTAGCCTAATTTACCCACACACTCTGGGGGTTTGTTTTGTAGATTGGAGGAGCTGACAAACAGCTAGTAAGCTAACATTAAAAGCTGAACGAATTTCTAAAGCACTCAGGACAAATGGCGTGTAGGATGTGGTCTGTGGCGTCCCTGAGCGTGTATTCAAAGGAAAGAATTTCATTTACATGCCAAGTTACCAGGAAAAAAGACAAAAAGATCATTAGAGTTAAGCATTTATCTACTAAACGGAAACGCCTTCATCATTATTGTGGGCAATCCTTAGCGTTTTTTTTGCGCTTTGTTGGAAAAATATCGCACCAAAATTGGTGTCATGTATCACTCGTCCAAACGAGCTCGTTAACATGCAACTTACAGCCGTCTTACAGGCAGCTTAGCTGTTTGCTTAGTGCAGTTTCTTCGGCACAAACCAATATCCTGTCGTTGCAGACTATTGCGAAACACGAAACATCGACCTTGTATCGGTGTGTATCGGAATATCCGCAATGCAACACAACACAGCGTTCAGCTGGGCACACACCTTCCCAGCTTCTGCAGCTTATCTAGTACCGTTGTTATTCGAAAAAGATTGTTTACATAGATTCCACACTTTCGTGGTCGGTTGGAATTCCTGGAAGATAAGAAATCAGGTTCACGTTTCACAAACAAGAGAAAAACAAAAACAACCGAAGTACGCAACAAACAGGCAAATAAAAACATTGAACGAAAACGAGTTGACTTTGACACACGTCACGCCGTGCTGTTGCGTTTATGGCAAGCTATCCTCGTTGGCTGTTGCGTTGTTGGTAAGCGAAATAGCAACACGGTCCTCCAATATCTTATCTCTAACCTCCCCGTAGGTTCGTAGGTTTGATTTCGCAGAATGTGTGTGTTTACTACGACATAAGGTGGGTTTGATGAACCGGAACTTGAGATGTTTTACATCGCTTTAACACAAATTGGACACTTCCTGGAGGATGGTTTGTCTCGATGTTTGAAAAAATTCAACCGTCAAAATAGACTGTATCGGCGAACATCCTGTGAGGCCCACCGTTGCCTGACTTTGCCTGACACTAGCGAGCAAAGATGTCCGTCTGTCTGTTTGCGTCTTATTGCACAATGCGTCTGCCACTGATTGAGAGCTTCCTTCTGGGGGGAGTTCGAGTTGCCCCAGGAGGCAACAATAGGCAACTCCATCCATCCATTAATCGGTGTTCGCAATGGCTGTGTCTACATCAATTTACTGCATTTGAAGTTGGCGGTCCTTTTGTAGCACGGGATCTAAGGGGGAAGCTTTGACCATCCCCTAACGAGACACACAAATTCTTAACAGATTTGTTTTTGTTGCCTCTTCTATCGCTACGAAATCTCGGGACGTGGCATGGACAAAAAGGCATGGAGAACATCTCAAATTGCAATGTTTTCAAACTGTGGTGTGGTAGGTTGGCGTGTTGGTGTCTCGAACAGTGTTTGGTTGTTATTCCAAAACAAGAGCAGAGATGGCAACAGACCGTTAAATCTGTAACAGGAGCTGGTCGATCGAACAAAAATGCTGTCCAAATGGAGATAGAAAAGGACGCAAATTTGTGCATCATTTCAAGGACTCCCTATTCTAGTTCCCTCGATATATCCAGTCGATTCGAGCGATATTTTTAAACTCTAGGCGGAATGGAAGATTGAACTATTATGGTTGCTTCCAGGAGCTTTCCGTTGTGTGTGCGTAGGCTGTTTTGGTTGAATTGTTGTGCGTTACGCGCAAGCTGTCCTTCGGAGTATTGTTGTGTTCCAGCGATCCCTGAAGCACTTCGGAGAAGTGGGTTTCTCCCTTTGCTCGGTCCACACCAGCTGAAAACCGAACCTGATCGAGCGTAAATGACGTGAGGTAGGTGTGCGGTGTGTGATGGCCCGGTTCCCTCTCCTTGAAAATGCGATGCGAAGGACCAATGCCTCTGTTGCATTCACACAGAGGTCCCTTAGGAGGCTTCCTAGAAGCGGTTCGAGCTTGGAAAGCCGGTCTTTTAAAGTGGGTAGCATGTTATCCGACCATCAATCCTTGCAATAAAACTGAGCGGCGCAAGCGGAAGGTCCCTTACCGCGAAGGAGTGAAAGAGAGTGAGTGAGCGAATGTCCCGGTTGCTGGATGCGGAAGGTACGAGGTCTTTCGCCGAAAGGGACAGAAGAAACCTTACAACTCGGTAGCAAGGAACGGGGAGATCCGTGATCCCGGTGGCTGGAGGTGCTGACACATGTCTGCTGGGACATCTGCGTACCGCATGTGAGTGCAGGTAAACCGGTGGCAAGAAGACAAGCTGTGTTTATATGTCACGTTACCCCATATATGGCCGGTGTACTGGGGTTGACCTTTTTGACTGAAAAAAAAACAGCAAAACAAAAAGGAAATGTAAAACAGGATAATAGGGAACTGGAAGCCCAGATCCGACATCAGACGAAGGTTGACTTGAAGAATCTGTGTAATAAATTTGCCTACCTGGTCTGGTGGTGGTGTACGTCGTAGAAACGGTAGGAACTGGAACTTACCAGCTGTTATAGGAATTAGACATATAAAATGAAGTTGAAGGACAAACGGGTCTATTACTTAAGGATAGAAAACGGAGCAGAGTGAAAAGGAGAGAGTGGTTGTGTAGGGATGATTTGAATAAGGACCTGATGTACAACAACGCGCCATATATTCTGTGGAATCCTTCGAAAGGTTTTCCAAAACGGAATGGCAAAAGGGATATAATGGCATACATGTGACGGGAGCCAAAATACCCTACATGGATAATTAGACCTGTTAGAGTAAGGTAAGTTTGTCTTGTAACTGTGCCTTCAAGCATCTATCCCACTGAGACGGAAATGTGGCCCGTTTTGAAATGATTAAGGTATGCTCGATTACCTACCTGCTTTGCCTATATTGATAGCACCAGGCATCCTTAGGTAAATAGACTTGTTAATTACATGGTTGAGTTGATAGTTCAGGTAATTGGTTACGAATTACCGAACGGAATCGAATGATTATGTATTGCAAGATAAAGTTCATCGTTTCCAAGGAGTTGAACGTTTTTCTTTTTCTCAAAAAGCGCTGTACAAGAAATTGATAAAACTCACAAGTTTGTTATCTCATCTCATGTTATGAGGCGTATGTTTTTCGTAAACAAAACAACGTAATCGCGTGGGGTCTTAAGAGTTGATGTTTTGTTTCTGCTGTCTGGATACTTTGGCAGTTGTAATTTGAAGAAATTACAAACACACCACAAGGTCGGAATTGATAAGATAAGCACTGTAATCTCAAACTATGGTGCATCAAAACAACAGCATGACTGTTTTGTTTGTCGGATAGAATTAAAAAATGCTTGCAAAAATGTGTTGTAGATTTGACACATCAGGTCTAGTGTGGTGTGAAGTCATCCGTTGTAACCTCTCGTTTGTTCCTATGTTCATCGACGTACGTTCCTTCCTTTGATCGCAAGATAATGATAAGATTCAAACGAGATTATATCAAAGCATGATAACATTGAAACAGTTTCTAGGAAAGTAATGTTGTGTGTAAGATTTACACCTGTCAGACAGTGTAAGACAGATTATGACGCTAAGGAAAGTAGGGTTTTCCAGAAATTCATTAAGCTGTTGGGCTGTATTTTTCGATGCCCAATTCTAGTAAAGATATTTACAGCGCTGCGAAAGATGGTGATTATTTGTTTTTCCTAAAATATTCTCTTGAAAAGAAGTCATTTATGAATTTTTGACAGACGCACAAGATTCTCTGACGTGCTTGCTCGATCATATCTCTCACATAAGGGTTTCTTTTGATATGTTGGTGCTGTTGGGACGTGTCGTAGAATACACTCTGACGCAATATGCCCTTGCGTCGTGTCATGCAATATGTTGCGTCTCTGGGACGGCCTCACTGTGCAAGCGTAACGCAAGCGGTCTCGCAGTTTCGGGGAGGGAGTCCACAGCCCTGTGCTCATAAACTTTTGCGTCTTCGCGTCGATCATCTCTCAGACCCGAGTGAAGGTTCAACTAATGGTGTGTGATATATTACCATACAAATAAGACTGTTGAAGCTGGCCAATGTTTATCTGAACTTCGCTCTTTCTTTTGTTCCGTATGTGTCTTAAGTCGGTTATGCTAATATCTGCCCATGAGCTTAAAAGTGCATTCTGCAACCGATACGTGGAACCCTTGTACACGCGCAAGACATTGGATTGTCCGAACGAGGGCATAACGACCTGCTTTTTGGTGTCGCAGTTTTCTTAGGGTTTACGCTTCTTCCAACCCGGTGGAGATATCATACACACACACAGCGAAGATGTCAATCTGTTGCTGACCGGTTTTCGGTTGGTTCGATCTCGTTGTGAAGAAGCTGCTCATTCACTCCGGGTGTTTTTGACCAACAGTTCCAGCCGAAGTTTGCGCTGACGCGCATGTATGAGTGGACGCAAGAGAGACAGGACTGGTTTTTCGATTCATGGAATCTCTTGGGAGAAGGTTGAGAAGATGCATGATGCTACTTCATCTTTCGCTGTCGGGATATGATGAAGTGTTTGGAAAGATATTCTTGGTGGAATTGGTGGAACCTCCAAAACGAAGTTGGAAAAATGCACACAAACACAATCTCGCTCGATACACGATGATGATGGATTCCGTTGCCTAACGGATGACGTTTAATGGCCATTGGCCTCTTTCGACCGTGGTGCAACTGTTTTGTTGAAGCTTGAAGCTTGAAGATCTGTGGAAGTCTTATGGCTAGAGGGATCGGTTACTCTCGTGTACTCTGTACGCGGGGCCGTCGATTAAAAGTGTGTGTACAGCGTTACTCTGAACCCAAAACCTCCCCCAGAACTTTAATCAAACCAAATACTCCAAATTTCGAAGAAGAGAAGAACGAAACGCGTGAATGAATTCGAAGAACTACGGCACTGAATGCCCCCCGGAGTCGCGTAGTTTTCGTTGCGTGTGTGCCTTTTTTTCTCTCCTTCCGGTGACTGGCTCATCGCAGCTTCGGAGACTGGCTGGATTGGTTATGGTGGCAGTGGGTAAGGGAGGTATGGTGATGGTTCATCAACATTACCCTCTGGTCTCGGACGCCGTACCGCGATGGTTCCTTGGGTTCCAGTTGGATGGGTTTTGGCTTCTTCTCCAGCCGTATACAAACACAGTCTTCGCCAGGTTCTCGGTGGTTTTCGTTTCGGTTAAAACGCTTCCAGCTACTGTCAGTGTGCTGTTGGTCGTTTCGGTGGTTCGGTGCACCTTGTACCACATTCTTCTACACACCGGTGGTTTGGGCTATTGCCCTCTGCAGCCGTGAACCGGGGTTGAGGAACATATCCACCGCGTGAAGCAGAAGCGCATGTCAAACCGTTCCTGTTTTTGCCCCGTTTATTCTTCTCTTCCATACTGCTGTTTGATAGTTTGATGCACTCCCGGGGATACTTTCGACACAGGTTCAGGTTTGGGGTTTTGTGTGTGTGTGCATATCGTACTCTCTGGCTTCTTGCCCCGCAAGGCGCACACAGGTGGTCGACAAACGACCGACAGCAGCCTGAACCGAGGCGAGCTTCATACTTTCGGGTAATGGAAAGTTTTAATTGGTTTGCCGACGTCGAACCGGCGTTGTTCCTTTCCCAGTTTTTGTGTTTTGTTGCTGCCGGTAATGCCTAGAGTTCACAGGCTGCTGTCACGTGTGGTGAGTCGTAATGAAGGGAGATTTCTTGTAATTTTGTTCGATACTCTCAACACCTTACATCATCATGCCGGAGATGACAGACCATATTGTGCTTTAACGCACACACACACACACACACCCGGAAGAATTCCAGCAATTCTTGTCGATCGTTATCGTGATATACAGCTGGAACAATAAGCAATTAATGTAGAGAGTCCGTCCGTTCAACGTGCCCAGGTATTGCTACAAACACACGTCCCAATGCAACACAATGGTGTTCCTTAATTTCCGTCCTTTCTTCTCGTCGTGTGCGCACCACCCTTTATCGCTGGACCTGCACTGATCGATGCATGTTTCCATGATGGTGTGTGGTGTGCGGCACCCGGCAGAATGACTAATGAAATTCAATTAAATGCAAATCACCCTATAATTCCGCCATATTGCATCCCACCCATCCGTTGATTGGTTGGGTTGGACGAGTGCATCAAACCCTCCAAATGCAATTGCCCTCTAGGAAAGCTCTTCTGTAAAGCGATCGGCGAGAAGCAACGGGGGAGCTGGAGAGGGGTGCTATTGGTCAGCAGCAATCGGTGTGCGGTTTGATGCATTTTAATGGATTAGCTTTAGCACCGTTAGAAAGGGTAGTAGATTGATGAATGCTACGCAGAAAATTGAAGAAGCTTTAGGGAATCAAAATGCTGCAACCCAACCCAACTGTTTTGTTAATATTTCTTGGAGAAGTGGCTGTTACTGGAGTTGTGCAAAGAAACATTTCAAGCTGTTTCTCGGTACTGTACTGTACGTTTCTGCAAATAACTTTTTAGTCTAAGTGACTCGACTCCAATATACAATCTTTGAAATCTTTCATACCTAATCCGTACCTTTGTTAAGCTACTCTGGAGATCTTCAGATGCCATACTCCATGAACTTGAGCTCATGTAAGAGTCGTAGATTCAAACCTATCAAACTTACTGAGATCGGAGTCCCACATGGTTTAGTAAGCTTGGCAAACCTTACAACACTTTTTTCGGCACTTGGACTCGAAGTTGATGCATCTGTGGGTCGAAGTCACAAAGTGTTTCATGCAATCAATATCGACTATCGATTCCAATAGGTTCTATAAGGACTAAGAGTCGATAAGAGTTGTACATAATTCCCTTTAAAATGATACAAAGCAGTAGAACATCTCGTTCTCTTTTGGTACGGCTTTTATGCCGAAATTTATCAGAAATCGAGACACAGATATGGCATATTCCAATCAGCAAAAGTTTACGCTTTGCGGCAGTACATCATCAAACGTATGCTAATGCCAGGTAAATGCTTCCGTGTATACACCCCGACCGTATTCAAGTGAAATTTCAAACTAACAATTTTCTCATTTCCAACCAAGTTCTGGGAACATACTCGGCTGGCAATCCACTCTGCCAGAGAACCTCCCTTATTAGTCAGTCAGTTTATTCCGTACCGGTGCTAGTAGTTCGATTGAAACATTTTCCAATGTGTGACAAGCACACGCGTGCGTCCCACCTCCCATATCGTTTTATTTTCCATTCGAACGATATCCTTTACGCAGGGAAATGATTTTGTACCGCTTTTCCAATGAAATAGAGGTTTAATCATATCCCTTCCATCTTCTTGGAAAGTGGACGCCTCCGCGCGAATACACACGTGTCTATGTTTTTACTTGATTTGTTTAGATTTTGCCTTGTTTCGATGCACACAGCATTATTGCGCTGGTGATGTGGAAGAACGGGTTATAGATAGGGGATAGACATTTCTGGAAAATTCAACTCCTTTTGCTCAGTGTTACACGGAGTGGTTGGAAAAACTGGCTCGGATTACCATTTCTTTCTGTTCGGTTGGTTGTGCCGATAGTTATTTGATACCTATTTGCCTAGAAACACATTTGCTCTAGGGTGCCCTTGAGTGTCTTCTCTAACTTCGGAATTCTATTGCCGAGTTCTTGGAACTCCCGTTGTAGTAGGCTTCGTCGTCCACATTTCCCCGTGCTTTAACCCATCCGGAAAAAAAGTATGTGGATTGTGTTCCGTGATTGCTGCCCAACCCTGCCTCTCCCCTAGCAAAGTGGTTACGTTTTTCCGGACCAAAATTTCTCTATTTTCCTACCAGCACCGGGGTAAAAAATCCCGATTTTTCTCACAATTGCGGTTATTTATTGGCTCCGGCAGGTTCAATTTTCGGTGTCACTTTTCCCCGAAATCGGTGGAATGAACCCGTTTGCTCTCTCTCTCTGCTGTTGCGTGTAATACAGTGAAGAAACCCAGGCGTTTGGGATCCAATTAGAATTTCCCAGAAAACCTGAGTATCGCGAAGGTACGAAATTAAGTACGGGCTAATGTTAACGTTTGCTTTAACAAGGGAAGAAGCAAAAGTTCGGCTTTTCAAATGAAATTGGACAATAGTCCGAAAAAGAAAATCTCTCCAACCGGAGCTGTCAGATTTTGGCAACGTTTTTTTATGTAGTAAAACCCACCTCAAAAGTTTAGTTTGTGTGTGGGACTTGGACGGTATAATATTGATCTGTCTGTAAAAAGCGTTTCGGTGCGTGAGGTCATATAGCATTACTCGAAAAATTGCCAATAACGTTCATCGTCCGTCGTCCCCGTCATTAGCGTCATCGTACTCGTGTGTGCGATGGTTCGGGGGAGAATTCAAAGAAAATTAAACATATATGCACGTCAACCCCCCCTGAGGTTGTTTGGGTGAATCCATTTCACCCCACAGCACACCACCAGCTCACCGCAAAAGGACATTAAAATATCAGACGGCTCCACTGTTGTCTTGTTTGGCTTTGGTGAATATTTTAGCAGTTCCCAATCCCAAGAAATGGTTTTAATTATGTGTACACACGAAATCGTTGACGTTTTGCTTTGTTGATGATGAATAGTTAGTGTGAGGTTGCTTTTGCCAGACGCGGGGGACCCCACAAGAGGGATGAACTGATTTGACTGCCGTTGAATAAATGCCTGTGACCCACTCTAATTGGTGTGTGGGATTGCACGAGCCTTTTGAGGTTTGCGATTCAATATTTGTTTGGAAATTGATTGACTTTAGAGGCTCTGATGTGCTGAGGTTTCTTATTGTGCTATAAATATCCCTTCAAAATTTGTAACCTATCTAATTGATGGAAACGATGTCTTCAAATATTCGAATTTTCGTTTTAGTGCTTTTATTCTAATGAAAAAAGGATTTCAAAATAAGAAAACGAATGAAACGAACTTCAAAAGTTCATTTCGAATCATCTAAATCGAAGAACTTTGTACGAAAGGATGAAAGCAAACTAAAAAAAGTAGAATGTTTTGTGTACAATGGTTAAATCCACACAAAAAACCAGCACACAAACACAAGGTCAAAGGATCACAAAGGGCGCACGTTGTTCGCTTTTGTTCCCCTTTCTTCGGTAGCTAATTTAGAACGGAAGCACTGTGCGTATTTGTTTGCGACTTCACTCGAACAATTGGG
The DNA here is from genome assembly GCA_002091835.1 of Anopheles maculatus. Lineage (NCBI taxonomy): Eukaryota > Metazoa > Arthropoda > Insecta > Diptera > Culicidae > Anopheles > Anopheles maculatus. The sequence goes on along the minus strand of KZ064164.1, from coordinate 7,549 downwards.
TGATGCGGATTGTGTGTTATAATAATTTCTCCGAATTTATATCACCAAAGGAGAAGAACGGTGCTTTCGGTGTAATGCTGCTGTCGTAACAATTATGAATTTCTCACATTGCGGGCTGGGCTTCCTACGGCTTGTTGCGCCCTGGAAACGCCACTGTAGGGAAGACCTTTTCATCCGCGAAATGTATCGGGAATAATGTTCGCCGAACCTCGTAACGATTTGTATGCAATATTCTCCAACATTTGTTCGCTTATTATTAATATAATTATAAAGGGGAAAGAAGTACAGGTCTTTTGTGTTTGCTCCATGTTTCTAGGAAAAGCCCCCACACCGAGAATGGAAAACTTATTCGACCCAGGCAGGGGGGATAAAAATTATGAGGAAATTTAAAACATTCCATTCCCCGGTGGGGGCGCCCATGAATCTTGAAACCATTCAAAACAAATTCGTTCGAAATTGGTATGATGATGGCAGCGTTCGTCCTCTGTTGCCGCTCGCTCGCTCTCTCACTCGCTGTGGTCAGCGATATCAGCGATCGAAATTGTTACCAGTCGCGGTGCGCGCGCGTGCAAAAAGGGGGTGTGTGCGCGCAGACACGCAAAGCATTTGAACCATTCCAGGAATTTGCGATCGCGTAATCGCGCGCCGACGTCACAGACCCATCATCACTTCGCACATGTGTCTGTCATGCTGCTTGCTTTTTTTTGTGCGTAACTGTGTGTACGTTTAATTTCCGCACATGTCGATTTCTGGCGAACGGTCGGCCATCAATTTTTACAGGCCGCAAATTCGGGCCGTAGTTTGGCATTGGAAATCGGAGCGATTCATCATACTGATTAGCTTGTGATGAAGTAATTAGTACAAAACGAGTGAGTTTGTAAAACACACTTGCTAAACAATGGTGGTAAATGCTCAATCGTTTTGTCATAGTTTTGTGGTCAATCAATATTTATTGTACACTCATTGAATTTCTTATATTTTTTAATTAATGTGTATTCGTTTTGTTTTTATTTCTATATTTTAATATATTTTCATTTGTTTCATCATGTTTCCTATAATTTCTGAGTGTTTTGTATTTTTTCTCCTAGTTTTCGTCTTATATCTTGAGGCTTGTGTTTGCTACTAGAGATGAAAATAATAACTCACTCTTTTCAAAGAATTAATTCATTCTTTAACAATTCTTTTGCAATTCGAATCGTATAACAACTCATTTGCGATTCAAAACGTATAACAACTCTTTCGAGAGTTGTTAGTCGCCATGGCGATTCGAATCATTTAACAACTCGCTTGCGATTCGAATCGTTTAACAGCTCTATTGAGAATCTCTCGAATCGCAAAAGAGTTGTTAAACGATTCGAATCGCAAAAGAGTTGTTAAACGATTCGAATCGCAAAAGAGTTGTTAAACGATTCGAATCGCAAAAGAGTTGTTTAACGATTCGAATCGCCGTGGCGACTAACAACTCTCCAAAAAGTTGTTAAACGGTTCGAATCTCAAAAGAGTTGTTAAAATTCTTCGCAAAGAGTATATTCAACTCATTCTTTAGGGAAGATTTAAATCAATCCTTCACTCTTACTCAGTTCGCACAACACTAGTTTGCACGCATGTGTAGCTCGTATTTTTGTGTTGTATACCTATTTTTTTTGTGCTACTACCACAAAATGTTTCTGTTTTTAGATTTTGTCATGTTGCCAAAAAGATGTTTCGCCATTCAATTCAAGGTCTGGCTGTGGTGGTTTGTGAAAATTATTTGCAAAGCATAAAAGCAAAAAAAAAAGACGTGCCAAAAAATGACTTTATTTTGGTTTATTTATTTTTATTTTGCAAAAGAGTCAGGCTCACGTTTTTTTTCTGGGTGGAAATTGGCTAGGGAAAACCATCATCCAACTCGCCCTAATTCGCACCGCAATAAAAAAAAACTCAACTAGGGAAAAGTTTCGTTTTCGCATTACGAACCCCAAAGCAAAGGCACTTTATTTTCGAGCCAAAGATTTGCCACCGCTACCGGTACCGTGTAAGGTCAATTGACTTCCTTTTGCTTTTTACTATTATATACTAAACTTTTTTGTGTAGGGCGTAGAACAGAGAAACACACTTTTAGTCTAAAGCGCCGAGCGATGTTTTATTTTGACAATATCGTTTTTTTTTTTGAGTGGTTGTTCTTGTTTTCGGAGAAATTTTACACAATTGCAGGTTAAAATTTGCTGGAGCGAAAGTGCGGGGCAGAAGGTTATTTCTTGTCTGTTCGTTCCTTTTAAAAATCTTTATTCCGGGAAGGTTTCAACGCTGAGCTGTCGGAAGAACCAGCGGATAGAAAATTGTGTTTTGATAAGTTTTGTAAAGCGAAGCGAACCTCCGCGGTAACGATGGGCGCTTTTAGAAAAGTTTGTAGAATGTTCGTGGAAACAACACGGCAGCTTTTCCGTATAGGGTTCAAAGTTGACAGGCCAAATAGTGGGAGAGCTGTTTGTGGGATAATGCGTAAGAGAGAGCCGTTGCGTTTCCAAATAACTTTTCACTTTGATTTTCAAGTTGAAAAAATAGAATTTTCCACGCTAATCAGAAATATTGGAACACGCAGCTACACAAACAACGTAGTTACACAATCATTTGAACGCCATCCATTCTCCAGTACCGGGAAACGTTGAAGCACTGCTGTGGGTACCAAATTCCTATTGCGAACATAATTTTTTCAACCCCCGATTTCCAACAATAAATATCCAATTTATAATAGC
>KZ064163.1:6907-23130 GCA_002091835.1 Anopheles maculatus | reverse complement strand
GTCCCGCTTCGATGCACTTCCCGTGTACTGATCGCGTTCATTCACCAGGATGCACTTTTCCTCTAGCGCTAGCTCCTGCAGTTTGGCCGAGCTTGCCGTGGCTACATTTGAATAGGTCCGGGCGGGAAGCATCAGCTTACCAGCCGTGCGCAACCAAGAAGAAAGCATATTGCCCTGTTGTCCCTGTTGTCCACGATTGCACCACTAGCCTGTCCTCACACGCGGTACAATTTTATTTGAGCAACAGACGAAAGAAAGCACAGGTTTCTCTAAAACCACAAATTCCTTCACACTTCTCTGCGATCACGGTGTTATTTACGTTGTGATATGGATTGTTATGACAGTTCTCGAGATTGAATTTAAATGTCAGCGGGGGTTCAAAAGTATGGGGATTTTTAACCGCAGAAAGAAAGCAATTACGAGATGCTATTGCATGTGGATTGCAACATTTTAGGAGTAAAATGAATTTGAAAGTATTTCGTGTGTTTGATAAACAACGATCGTGCGTTTTTGTGCAAAATATTCGTGGATTGTTTTGAGCCGGTAAAAGGCCTTTTGGGTTGAGACTTTTCAAACGTCATCAAAGAGGCGAGATGAAGGTGAATGTACACTGAATATGTACGGCATGTTTTTACAATTGTAGCTTAAAATATTAATTTAACAGATTTTGCTGATCATTCAAATAAAATCATTTCAAAAACTTCGTACAGTGAATTGAAGTTGCTTTTCAAATTAATTTCCAATCTTGTTGCATTTAGAGATGTTTGTCGTCAACATGCGCCTTAAGAAAATAGTGAGCTGTCACGATTCACTTGACGTTGTCGAAGAAGCGAAAAAATTGATAATCAATCTCATCACATCATAAGGCACCCCTATATTCTTTCGTAAATAACAAAAGAAAACCCTCGCAAGGGTTTCCACTTATTAGGGAATCCATCTTTCCAACCAACCCACCAGCTAGTACGACGTGTGCTCTCTCCGGTACATTCCTACACGGTCGAAACATTCACGATGGTAAGGAACGGCGATGGAAACGGTGGGTTCCATCTCATCAGCAAAATATTCGTCTCCCCTATACCGCCCACTCACCCGCTGTGCTGCTGCAGCACAAGAACCGAACCCGATAACAAGCTTCCGTTTTCCACCCACATCGTTTCCAGATTCGCTTCATACTGATACAGAACCGTGCCGGCAAGACGCGGCTCGCGAAATGGTACATGAACTTCGACGATGACGAAAAGCAGAAACTGATCGAGGAGGTGCACGCCGTGGTGACGGTACGCGACGCGAAGCACACAAACTTTGTCGAGTTCCGGAACTTTAAGATCGTGTACCGCCGGTACGCTGGGCTGTACTTTTGCATCTGCGTCGACGTGAACGACAACAACCTGTGCTACCTGGAGGCGATCCACAACTTTGTCGAGGTGCTGAACGAGTACTTCCACAATGTGTGCGAGCTGGATCTGGTGTTTAACTTCTACAAGGTGTACACGGTCGTGGACGAGATGTTCCTGGCGGGCGAGATACGCGAAACATCGCAGACGAAAGTCCTCAAACAGCTGTTGACGCTGAACTCGTTGGAATAAGCGAAACCGTAGGGCGTGTGTTTTTGATTGTTAATTGCTGCCGTTTCTCCTCCTATTGCTGGCTCATCTTCCCGATTCATTGGCGGTACGAGGTGGACCGGACCAACTGTAAAGATGCAACACGTTACAATACTCGGGGTCACCGCAGGGTTCGAAGTAGTCGCACAGCATTCCAAAACAAAAGTTAATACTAGGTAGTTTGGCCAGCAAACGAACGTTGTTGAACAACTTGTGCAAAGCCATATTTCAGGGACTTCTGAACCGATTCCCGCCTCTCCCACTGCAACCTACCGGCATTCAACCTCGATGGGTCAGCTTTTTTACGTTCGCGTTTACGTTTTTCCTTACAAACACGTTCATCACCGCTTAGTAAGGCAAATATTATAGTGAATACTACTATTATGGTATATATTAAAGAAAATAATCTGTATTGCGTTAGTAATCGAATAAAACAGAGTAAAGAGCAAACACGGTCAGTTAAAATTTCGTTTATTATTATTGCAATAGCTCCACCATCTCAGCTCGAACGGATGGATTGTGCTAAGAATTAAGTAAACTTGTTGTACAATCTGTGAAACATTTGAGCCGATAGAATCCATTTTAAAAGGCACACATTTACTAACTTTCTTCTAGCGTACGCTGCTACGGAACGTAAACTAGCCTAACCTATGGCGCATTCAGTCTAAAGGGACAGCTCATTTCCACGGTCGGGGTGTTTTGTTGGAAGATTTCCCGGCCAATCCAAGCTGGTTGAGGGCGGTAGCGGAAGCTGATTTGCCACTTGTCAGCGCGCCCGGATTCGTTTCATTGGCGTTGGTGCGTACCGTCGAATCCTTTTGCGATTGCTTTCGACAACTCGAAAGCACCTCCTCCAGCCGTTTGAGATCGTTTGGTGACTTCTGTAGCAACAGTTCGATGTAGTTGTGAAGCAATTCCTTTGGAAAGCTAGGATTACCGTTCGAGTCCAACGATTTTCTCCCATTCGGCGTACGAAAGGAGTCATTTTCATCGGTTAGAATCGAGTTTTTCAACGAACGGACCCCATCCAGACGATCCTTGTCGACGTGTTCGAGCGTAAGACGGTTGAATTTAGCCGCCTTCGCATCGAGCTCCGAGTGTTGGGAGCCATTGTTTGGGCCAGTTTGCTGCTGTCCCGGACTCATCAGCACGTCAAGCGCTTGCTTCCATTGGTTTTCCATGATCGAGTGCAGCTGTTCGGCAATGTCCGCCCGTCGGCTGACGGTTGAATTTAGCCGCCTTCGCATCGAGCTCCGAGTGTTGGGAGCCATTGTTTGGGCCAGTTTGCTGCTGTCCCGGACTCATCAGCACGTCAAGCGCTTGCTTCCATTGGTTTTCCATGATCGAGTGCAGCTGTTCGGCAATGTCCGCCCGTCGGCTGTGGATCGTGCGCAGCTTGTCTTCCAGCTCGTGTATCCGTTTGGCCGAATTGGTTAGCTGCAGACGGTACAGTGATTCCTGCTCGTTGTAACGTTCGGTGAGGAGTTGAATCTCTTGCTCGCGCTTCTGATCGATCAGCTCGATCTGACGCTTTGCACGCTCGGTTAGGGTGCGTTCCCTTTTCTTGGCCTCCTCTTTCAGCTCTTCCTCGACGGTGGCCAGCTGTTTCTGGAACTCTTTCAGCTTATCCGACACGACGTCTTCGAGCTGGGATTGGTAGTACTTCTTGAGGGAAAGTCGTTGAATTTCTAACTCTTTCAGTAGTTTTTTCTGTAATGAAAGAGGGAAAAAGAGTAATTTAATTAATTATCCTTTGTAAAATGGTCATGTTCAGCGGTCATATCCTACCGATTCTTCTTGATGAATGGCAATCTGTTCCTTCATGTGTTTCGTTTGTTCATGCAAACTTTCGTTCTCCCGTGTGACCTCCGCAAACCGTTTCCCCAGGCTGTCCGTTTTCGTCTTTAGTGCACAAAAATCTGCCCTTATCCGAACGCTGTCGGCGAGTTTTTGCTTTTCCGTCTGCAGCTCGGCACCAAGCTGCTCGTTCGCTTTCCGCTGTTTGCCTAATTGTTCCCTTAGCTGGCGTTCACTGTCACGGCTGTTTGCCAGCCGTATTTGCAGATCTTCCATCTGTTGCCGGTGTACATCGTTCACGTCGCGATTGGCCGTAGCAAGGTGTTCTATCTTCGCTTCTAGATTATCTTTTTTGTCTTCTAGCTTTCGCACCAGGTTTAGCGTTTCTGCCAGTTCCTTCTCGAGGAAGAGATTCTTGTTTTTAATCTCCACATTTTCGCCCATTAGCTTTTCGTGCGTTTCGATATGCTTATGTTCCATCTCCCGTAGCTTACCCGTTAGGCGGGCCGTTTCCTGTTCCAAATTGGCAATGATGGACACCTTCTCTTTGTCCACCGAAAGTGCGACGGAAATTTTCTCCTCGTACTCGAGCAACTTGGCGTGCAGTGATTGAATGTTGCGTTCGCAGTGCTGCCTCCGGAGGCGCTCCTCTTGCAGCATTTTTGAGTATTCTGGCTGTCCGGCGGTACCGTTCGTTTGCCAGATATCGCTTAGATTGAGCAGATGACCGTTTTTACTGCAGGTTGTTGTCGTTCACGTCGACGCAGATGCAAAAGTACAGCCCAGCGTACCGGCGGTACACGATCTTAAAGTTCCGGAACTCGACAAAGTTTGTGTGCTTCGCGTCGCGTACCGTCACCACGGCGTGCACCTCCTCGATCAGTTTCTGCTTTTCGTCATCGTCGAAGTTCATGTACCATTTCGCGAGCCGCGTCTTGCCGGCACGGTTCTGTATCAGTATGAAGCGAATCTGGAAACGATGTGGGTGGAAAACGGAAGCTTGTTATCGGGTTCGGTTCTTGTGCTGCAGCAGCACAGCGGGTGAGTGGGCGGTATAGGGGAGACGAATATTTTGCTGATGAGATGGAACCCACCGTTCCATCGCCGTTCCTTACCATCGTGAATGTTTCGACCGTGTAGGAATGTACCGGAGAGAGCACACGTCGTACTAGCTGGTGGGTTGGTTGGAAAGATGGATTCCCTAATAAGTGGAAACCCTTGTGAGGGTTTTCTTTTGTTATTTACGAAAGAATATAGGGGTGCCTTATGATGTGATGAGATTGATTATCAATTTTTTCGCTTCTTCAACAACGTCAAGTGAATCGTGACAGCTCACTATTTTCTTAAGGCGCATGTTGACGACAAACATCTCTAAATGCAACAAGATTGAAAATTAATTTGAAAAGCAGCTTCAATTCACTGTACGAAGTTTTTGAAATGATTTTATTTGAATGATCAGCAGAATCTGTTAAATTAATATTTTAAGCGACAATTGAAAAAACATGCCGTACATATGCAGTGTACATTCACCTTCATCTCGCCTCTTTGATGACGTTTGAAAAGTCTCAACCCAAAAGGCCTTTTACCGGCTCAAAACAATCCACGAGTAATTTGCACAAAAACGCACGATCGTTGTTTATCAATCACTCGAAAAACTTTCAAATTCATTTTACTCTTAAAAGATTGCAATCTACATTCAAAAGTGCCTCGTAATTGCTTTCTTTCTGTAGTTAAAAATCCCCATACTTTTGAACCCCCGCTGACATTTAAATTCAATCTCGAGAACTGTCATAACAATCCGTATCACAACGTAAATAACACCGTGATCGCAGAGAAGTGTGAAGGAATTTGTGATTTTAGAGAAATCTGTGCTTTCTTTCGTCTGCTGCTCAAATAAAACTGTACCGCGTGTGAGGACAGGCTAGTGGTGCAATCGTGGACCACAGTTCAATATGCTTTCTTCTTGGTTGGGCCCGGCTGGAAAGCTGATGCTTCCCGCCCGGACCTATTCAAATGTGGCCACGGCAAGTTCGGCCAAACTGCAAGAGTTAGCGCTGGAGGAAAAGTGCATCCTGGTGAATGAACGCGATCAGTACACGGGAAGTGCATCGAAGCGGGACTGCCATCGGGTAGATCCCGAGGGTAACATTCGCCTGCACCGAGCGTTCAGTGTGTTCCTGTTCAACAGTGCCGGAGACATGCTGTTACAACGCAGATCCGTCCACAAGGTACGTTAACATGTGTGGCACACACACGCATACGCTCGCAAGCGCCACTTTCTCCGTTCGCCGATTTCACACACCGTGGACAGCGTACAATCTGGGGTGTTCCGATCGGAGGATCGCACCGTTTCCTTTTGCCGTTCCCTTACGTCACGACGGCGGGTGGCAAAGCACGCATGAATAATTCAAACGCTTCCGAAACGGTTATTCCTTAGCAGCAGATGATGATCGCTTGCTTTTCGATACTTTTTACATTTCCATGACAACGGAACGGTATTTGTGGTGCGCTGAACGGAAAGATAACGTTTCCCGATTGTTATACGAACGCCTGCTGCAGCCATCCGCTGTACGACATCGAAGGAGAGCGGGAAGAGCTAAATGCCCTTGGCATTCGACGTGCGGCCCAGCGGAGATTGAACTATGAGCTTGGCATCCCGATGGCACAGGTAAGCGTCGCATAAAATCATCTCCAAAATACGTACATGCTCAAGCAACTGGATGCGCTCATATGCAGGCACGGCCAGAAAACTTCCACTACGTTACCCGCATTCACTACGCCGATAGGGGTGATGGGACGTGGGGAGAGCACGAAATCGACTACATTCTGTTCCTGCAGAAAGACGTCGATCTAAAGCCAAACGACAGCGAGGTAAGCGAGGTACGGTACATCCCGCGAAACGGACTGGACAAAACCATCGCTAATCTCGGTGCACCGCTAACGCCCTGGTTCCGGCTGATCGTGCAACACCGGCTACAGCTATGGTGGGATAATTTGCATCAGTTGAAGAGCTACCAAAATCACAAACAGATTGAACGATTCTAGCGGAAGGTACGAACTAAACCAAAAGGGACATTATTGACGCGTGTGTTCGACACATGATATTGCTATTGAGGTAAAAGCAGGACAATAAGTGAAAAGATTTCAGCAAAACTTTAACATGTTTTCGGTTGTAGGGAATATTTATGGTGGGTAGAAGGAAGCTTTTAAATGAAAATATTTTATTATTCGCTTTAAATATACTATGATTCTATTTTTCTACTATAAATCATGATAAATTACCGGAGAGCTACTCTTTATCATATCCGAATTTTGGTGGTTTCATCGAAAAAGAATGCTTAACGTTTCTAGAACCATTTGCCGTCATAAGAACATCTGTTGTTGATCAAAAAGTGGCTAAACACCGACCACAACATTAGCGTAACATAAGCATGAGTGTAAATTTATCGGAAAAAATATGAATCACTTGTTTATCAGTAAGTAAGCAACAAGCTAAACAAAAGCATCTCATTAGCCGCCTTAATCGAATCGATACGCTATACAAGAGAGTAACGAAAAACATTGTGCGAAGCCCAACAGCAGCCCGATCGGTCCGCTCGGTCCCCACTACACCGTAAAACGGAATGGGAAATACGATGCCGGCACGATAGCTTACAGCCACCCGAGTGCTTGGAGCAAACACCTTCGTCTTGGGGTCTTAGCTCTTTCTCTTTCGGTTGTCTCTACGCACGCACAGCGCTTACAACCGCGGCGTCAGTTGCGCACAAACATTTGCTCGAACCGGTCGTCGTCGCGCTCGGGTTCGGGTTCGTTACCTTCTTGCGAACGCGTTTTGCGTGCCTTCCCGGTGGTCGCTTGGCGTGAAATTAAACGTGCTCGACGCGCAGGTCACGCATGTGAGTTTCGTGCACTATATCGAGTGGGCACTCGAAGGAAAATCCCACCATATCATTGATTACTCCAGCGTTACGTTGCCGTGGGTTCCACTGATAGAGTGTGCCGCAACGGTGTGTTCATTTGATGCAAATTGGGTGATTGGCAACTGTGTGTGCTTGTGATAAACGGAAAAGTAAAACGGTGAATTTGGTGGCCCCCGGAAAAGAACCACTTTAGAACCGACTGCGGCCCACAGAAACCCTTCTGAAAAGTGGAACCACGAAACCGGTTCAAGCTGGTGCAGAAACTGCAGTGACTGCGCAAGAGGCGTAAAGTGACCGGCTAAAGCAACGTTCAACGGTGTCGAAATACGTTCGTGAAAAGGAAAGTTTTGTCAACACCAACAACCCTCCCCACAGCGGTGTCCCTCACCAAGGAAGGTCTCGTATGCATCGTTTTAGTGTGGTAAGTAGAACACACGCGCGAACAGTACAACGCGCGTCCAGAATACGAGAGCATAACGCAGCATAAGCAAACACCGCCTGCTTCGTGGTGCGGTGGATGTATTCTTCGCCAGCTTGAGCTTTCGTTGCTGTGGCGATATCTTGGCAACCGGTTCAAAAGGAAAAGAGAAGCAAGCAGCCAATCTTTTGCAACTCGAACGATCGATCGATCTTGCTGTATGTTTTCTTTTGTATGCTCCCGAGCACCTATGCACCGGGTGCTTGATGAAGTGTAGGGTGCTCTGCTGGTCGATAAACGGTGGTAGCCAGCGGACATCGAGCTCAGTAGGATAGAAAGTGAGCGCATGTCTGTTCAATCCGGATGATTTGTGATGTTTTGTTGTTCGCTACTTTTACTTTTCTTATCCATTCAGGCCGCGTGAGACGCCACACGGTGGCGACCCTCATTGGCATTGGGGGATGTTACCGATGTTATTTGTTTTTAACACCTCTTCGCAATAATGCAGCGGTTTGGATGGGTGTGTGGGCCGGCACAAAAAAAGTCGGTCAAAACATTTTTCGAAGCTTTCCATTCAATTGTTGATCTATGCAGGAGAAAGGGGCTATTTGATGCAATTTGTTAGCAATTTAATTCATCTTCAGATGATTTTATACGATTTTGTTTTTGTACTGTTGTTCTCTTAAAAAGAGCCCAATGTGTTTGCATGTTTAAACAATCTGCCTTCGATGTTAGTACGTCACGGCCGTAAAAAGGGTGCATATTTCCCTCTGCTTGGTATTCATGTTTCATGTCTACCGCGTTGCAACAGTGTTCGTGAGCTGAAATCGATATTAGTTTTTGCAATAAAATCGGAACACATTTGTGGGTTCCATTTTGCGAAGGACATGAATCATTAGCAAAAGTTTTGAATGCATTTACTAAAGGGTGCATTTTTCCTCTTTAACTAACCTTTTCTCTTTTATTCACTAAACCTCTAGTTGCGTAGCTGTTCTGTTCCACATGAGAAGAGAAAGAATGGCGACATTTTCTCGAAAACCTCGCTAAAAGTTTGAAGCCGATTCTAGTACGGACGGACGATTGTGAGACGAGTTTTGGAAGGTTCAATTCAACATCACGCTCTCCCTTCTCCAGCAATCCGAAGCACTGTGGAATTAATCTGCTACAGCGGAGCCCTCTGGCATTTAGCCATCACAATTGCACGACGCGAAGAAATAGCTACTGCACCGCAAACCAAGTCGGGCCCAAATTGGTGGCAACTTGCTCCACATCATGAACGGAAAGCTTTATGCAGCTGTTCTTTGCCTCGCAAAATGAGCTCCATCCTGTACACGAACAGTCCGCTTGAAAGTGGAGCCATGTTGCTATCGTAAAACCCGTCACCCGGTTGGTGTCGGCTCGAGAAGAAATAGGAAAGGCGCAGTCGATGTAGCAGCAGCACACCAACAAAAAAAACGGTGTGGTTTCAAGAATACATAAAGGTTGGGATTGTCAGAAACTTGTTTTGCGCCTAACAGAACAAGTTCACCGAGAACCAAACCGAGTCGGCTGGTGAATGCTCTTTGTATGTTCTTACGAAATTTATTTTCTTCTCGCATCGGCATCATTGACACTTGTCTACAGCACCGATCTAACCTTTACACGAAATTCAGAACGCATTTCTTCGATCGAAGGTAAAACGGTAACCTTCTTTTCTCTTACACTTAACAATGTGGTAGTGCGTGCTGGATTTAATTAAAATATAAGATTGCATCGTGTGATAACGTTGCTGCTACGTGATATGAGTTTTGACGTAACTGGAATAGGGCTCGACGACTTCATTTCTTTCCGTTTTTGAACGTGAACCCTTCAAATGGGTCAAGTGCAATACGTACTAGAATTCTCTGTGTGTTGGTAGTACCTGCCGAAGGCTCTCTACTATTACCAAAGATTGGCGCCGAGGAGTCGAGGTTGTTTGCCCTCTGGACAACGTGGATCTCTAGAGAATAACAAAAGAACTAACAGTGGAGATATCCGTGATCAAATCTCATTTGCTTGGGACTGAAAGCCTTAGCAATGGCTACATGATATGACGACAAGAGTTATTTGATACTTACAAAACTCTAGAGCTCATATACAGCGGACCTTATTTTGGCTTCAATCGACAATCGACAAGCTTCTGTATATAGCCAACAATACCAAACACCTTTCATATTAAACAATCTTCAAGTATACACCCCATACAAGTGAAATAAACATTTTCTTCTCGGTCAATGTTACGGTCATTGAACGTTTCGTTGTCTTTGGCCGGTCTTGCCTTACATGGAGTATCTTCCGAAAACGCACGCTGTTCCATCGTTCAACGTGGTCAAAGCGTCACTAATGCGTAGGCATTCATCTTTCTTCACGCAAAAGAAACGAAAACCGAGCGATCCAATGAAAGACCCAACTCTGGCTTTTGTTAGGTTGTGTTTATGTTATGTTTTTAATGCTAAACAATAAACAAATCTCAATTGGACAACCCGTTTCGAACTACAAAGCCTGGGTTGGGTGGGTGCATCATGTTACGTTCCCTAGTAAAAGAAATCAAACATCTAGCCGGTTTCTCCGGGCTTGAGCTTGCTCCACTTCCCGAAAGGAAAGCCAGTTTTTTGGTGAAATGCCACGATATTTATTTGCAAACAAACCGGATGGGCGAACGCTGGGGCAATGATATCCACCAACGTACGTACGTACGTCCGTAAGCTACGTAAGATCATACCGTGTCGGCGAGTTGGGTGACCGGTATGGTCTATTCGTTTGTAGCTCAGTGGGCCACAAACAGTCACGCCACCATACTTTCCAACTGTAGATCTCGGCGGAGCCTTTTCATGCTTCCTACGTAGATAATAGGTCGTCCCCAGACGTACTTCCTGCTGCTGGCCCTGTGGCAAGAGAAAGGCAACCCCGGAAAAGGAGGTCATTTCTGGATGCACAAGACATCGTTACAACGACTTGGTAGCTATATTTTTCCTGGCAGGAGAATTTTCCCACTTCCAAGCCACCGTTTTGTCCACCTGAGATGCAGTTTTTTATTGCTGGAAAGTGGAACGGTTGTGCAGTAAAATGGGGTTCATTGCCTCGCCAAACTGGTTAGATAAGTGTACCTCCCGTTCTAGCGAATAGTTCGATAAAGAAAGTGTACTAATAGCGTTGCATTGGGAAATTTGCATTTCCAGTTGCTAAACCTGTCTTCTTTCTGATTCAGCAGATTTGTTCTCTAATTACCATCCATTAAACAACGACTTACCGTCACGCTCGGACCGAATTCAGTACAAAAACGTCCATAGATCATCTTCTTTTTCTGTTTCCTTCTTCTTTTCCACTATTGCTCTAAATTCTTTCCCAACGGCGTATGAATATTCATCATCTTTCAGGCACGGGTTGCGCGCCGACAGTCTCATCTCTAGCACTAGCTTCTGTTCATTTCGCATAACGTGATAATTAGGTGTCATGGATCAATCGTGATCTTTCTATTGCCTGCCACTATAACCGTCACACCGACACGCAATTCGCAACGATGCCGCCCAAAGATGACTGAATGCGGCCATCTTTGATGAAGCAATGGTTGAGTAGTCTGACCCGAACGGTAGTTTTCAGCAGCCGGGTGAAATGGAACTGCAAGAGATGCTCTTGTTTTTGTGCAAGAATGGTAATGGTCACACTCACGCAACTGTCAAATTTAAGGTTACTCGCATGGTGTACTTAGATCTTCTAGAGCTCTCTTTCTATCTCAAGTTCATTGATCGTTGGGACTTAATAGTAGTATGCGTATATCGTTCAAAGCATTCTTATACAAACTGACGCTATACTAACGCACACTACAACACTTCGACTATAAAGGGTACACTTTACGGTCGATGAGTTTTTTCATTATCATATTAAAACATTCACACAACACAGCATTCTATCGGTTGAAGATCTTCCCACTTTACACGTTGAGAACGAACACATGGGAAGTGAACACAATCGAAAAAAAGCACATCTTTTCTCTTGCATAATGGTGATGTTGTTGCGCGTGAAGAGCACAATTTCTGGACATTAAAAGGGTATGTAAATTGGATTTTGGAAAGATGTGACTGTTGAGTGCTTCTGTTTCTGTTGGACGTCTTCTTAGACAGTTTTCGGCTGATCCTCACGATCACCATGTTCGCTGTTGCTTTTAACGAATACAGGAAATAGACGATAATAGAATCGAACATCAAAATTCGCATCACGATCCACCGGTATCAGCATCGCACTATGCGTGTGCAGTCTGACTGCTACTACTGATGCCCCAAAAGTAAACAGTTTTATTAGCTTCAAAGTGTGATCCGAGACCGTTCAAGCGTACCGTACGGCCTTTGGTGGATCTTGATGCGTCTAGTTAATGTTCAAAATTTGACTACCACTCCCGCACGTCACGCGGTACGGAACCAAATCGATCCGTTCTCCTTCTCGCGTACCGAGGCTTGAATGCTAATTAGCGAATTAGATGCACCGAATGTTGGAGCTTCAGAAGCTTTACCAATCTCCACGGACAAACCAAGCGACCTTTAGTGGTTTTGGTGGTGGAACCAAATTGTACGCACTTGCAATGTTTCCTCCCGCATACATAAAGTCCTTGAGCCGGGTGGGATGGAAAGCGATTGGGCCACCCAAAACCTTCTGCTGGTAGCTTATCTTCTAGTTTAAGTGCTTGAACCAATGCCGTAAGTATGCCTGTGCGTGCGAGTGGCAAACCGATGAGAAAGCTCAGTGCTTTGGGTCGCGTTGTGCCCTAAGATGAAGATGCTTCCCATCATTAGGGAAATAGGTTGGTTTGCTCCAAACATTGAACTCGCCACTAAGCACTCCAACCCGTATTGTCTGCGATCACTCGTCTCGTTGACGTCGGTACATACTTTGTGGTGGCTTTTTGGGTTGGATGTAGTAAGATAATTTCCAAAGTCTTTTCATTCCACCATGCTTACACGGTGCGAGTTACGGATGTGGCCACATCTCTATATGCTCCTTACGACGTTTTGCGAAGCGTGCGAACCACTATTTTTGTATCTCCGACTGTAGTGTCACTTAACCCCCCTCGCCGTGGTCGGGAAAGTGCTTCATTTTACCACTCTTTACCATTAATGAAGCGGATGGGAATTCCTCAACAAACTTACGGCGCGAAATACGCTTGGTGTTGCGTAAATTTTCGTCCACCCGACTAGGCCTTTTTGTTTTGGGCGAAATGTACTTAATTTGTCTTTTGAAGTGTGAGATGCCGCTCTTGGCATGGACCCGCAATGCAATGACAAGCTTTCCGCGGTTGACGAGAAGTGTTGTTAAAAAAGGGAAAGCCTTTCTTTCTGACGGTCATCCACGGTCAACCAACATCCTGTGATGGCGGACAACGAGTGGGCTATAAAGCGAAAGGTGAAAAACCGATCCCACGAACGATCGATCGGTTTGATGAGGCTACGGACAGTGCGACCATTGAACGACCGTTGAGGGATAAAGGGGAAGTGACAGCTGACGATGGTGAAGCATGTGATAATAAATTCAAATTTCACTCACGTTACACCGCCGTTTATGACGGGTAAACGACATTGTAGGAATGAGAGTAACTTCATAGTTACTGAAGATCTAAAACGCTGCCTTTACTAACTATCTTATAACCTTCTATCTACATCATTATCGAGTAAGGAATTGTGTTTTTGAAACAATAATTTAGTAATTGTCGATTGGCTAGGTGAAAGAGCCGATTAGTAATGCAAGACAAGATCCACTAAATTACTGCTGCCGGAGGTTTTAATGTCATTCTCACTATTCACCTGTCGTACCACCGGACCTACCAATGAATCACCCTTACTTTCGTTTTATGGGTTTTAAAGCAACAATTTCCAACCATCATGATTGTGCGCAGAGACTGGAAATAAATAACCACAAATTTTGCAAAGATATTCAAGCAAGCAAGCAAGTGCACACTGCATCCTTTCCATAAAACATTTGTTGTTTTTTCGTGTAAAACTATAATTTTCATTCACTTCCTCTCTCGCACTCTCGCTCTGATACTCTGTAATCAGTAGTTTCCGGCTGGTTGAGCTGACAGTTCTGTTCATTTATGTATCTGACTATCTTTTTTAGGAGAGGAAACAAAAAGAAACACACAAGACAAGGTCGTGACAAGAAAGGTTTTCGAAAGCATAACATCCAAACACCCAAACCCCCAGCAACAAAAAAAAGGTCAAAATGAAAGTGAACGAATATGACATGACAGGGAGAAATTGGAACTGAAACCTCCCGAAAAAAAGACTTTAAAATTAACCAGCCGCTACGAGCGAGAGTTGTGTAAGAGGTCAGTCAGGAATTGTTTTTACCCGGTGAAATGTTGCAAAACTTGTTTTGGCTTATCGTGGATGCTGTATCGTGGAGATGTTTGCGATCGTACCGGATATCGTTGGTGGGATAGCAAAATTCGTCCATTGAAGCCTTATGAAACGCGTGCGTTTGTGTTGGTTCTGTTTTTTGAGGGGACCACGAGTCAAATGTCACATTCAAATGTATAATGCGAGAAAGTGAATAATATTTGAAATTCGAGCAGATGTGTTATAAGTAATCTGTTGCATAAAATGAGCTGTATTGCTCGATACACGTGCCAGGCAGCTCGGTATGAGTGTTCATGAGAATAATCATCCCACGTTCAAGCAGTGCTCATCTGCTAAAGGGAAAAGTGCATTATACCAGTATTTACACACCCTTCTTCCTCATCTACCAACGCAATTCTCGAGTAGTTTTACATAAAAATTGTTAATTTACACCTTCAACTTCCCTACGACGCACAACGGCTTTACGGATGACAGAGCGCACAAAAAGCTGACCAATAAATTAGCTTAATTTCTGACACTTTGTTTCAATTTCAACCTTCGCTGGTCGGATGACCGGTGAACCAGAAATGCACACCACAAAAGCATTTCCGATTGCAGTAAGCGCACCGTGGTAAAAACGCAGAAAACCGCAGCATCCGGGAATACAGAAGAATAGAAACACAACCACCGACCCGACAATACTTTCCAATCAATGCATCCGCGGTGGCTGCTTCCCATTTGTGCTTTTGTGTGGTAAAAGAATGTCCATAGGGGAGAGAGCCTATTACGCGAGTGGTTCGTTTTCTTTTCATGCGCCTTTTTGCCTCTACCATAATCTAACTCATTCCAGTGCTATTGTTTCGCCACACACATTCACAACGATGCAACTGATGCACTCTCCGACTGTGATGCGCCCAGTAACAACGGAACGCCGAACGCTCGGAATTGTTTTTAAATCGCTTGATGCGTCTTTTCCGCTCGCAAAGTCAGACGATCAGATGGTGCAAATGAGCTCGATGACACCCGGTGTGAAGAAAGTTGTCTAATTGCTCATCTCTCGCACTCGTTCAACTCGCGTTCGTTCCCCTTCCAGCTGGCCGTCGAGTTCAATGTGACCATTTGCTGGCGGTTTCGGTGCAGGGAAAGATGCAAGTGTAGTGTGCCACCTGGGCGCAAGCTTCGTTAGTCGTAATCACTGGTGACGATAATGATCCGAGGACAGCACCGAAGGTGGTTCAGCTCACAGGCTCATTGTCTGTGTTTGGCTCGGGGTGTGCGAACGCAGTGAAAGGTTCCACACCGATTGCGCGTGTACAGGTGGGTGCAATCTGGCTCTGCATCTGGTGACTTATGCAGCGAAACTGGCGCTGGTAATGATAGCGGAAGCCGCGCGCTGATATAATTACACACGGACGCATATTATGTGGTGCAAACTGAGCAGTGACTTGAGGTTGACATTATCCATCTCATGGTCAGATTCCTTCCAGTTTTGTGGAACATTTCTTGATAATTTGCTCCATTTACTAAACGTTTAAATTTAAATTTAAATTCCAAAAAGTATTTTGATTCCCGTTCCGAAACGACTGCAAAACTGTCAAAACGAAACGAAAGACTCAACAAGCGACGAACCTCAAGAATAATGTTGTACTTCCTTCTTTTTTGTCTTTTGTTCAAGTGATTGTTGTGCCGAACATGAGTGTGAACATTTTATCCTGAGTACTTGTAGGAGTATCATTTCAATCTATTCTTAAGCACCCGAGACACAAAAGCTTGGCACAAAAAGAGGGTGATTGATTTTAAAGCGGCTTCAATGATTCATTGGCTTAAAACCGGTAAGAACTTCGTCTCCGTCGAGCGGAAACACAAAACTCCTATTCTTGTTGTGCCGTTCACTACAGCGTTCGTTCGTAAGAACACAACTTTAGTCATCGTGCTATCCCTTTTGGCCGTGCGGGATAGTTCGTTCCGGAAAGCGTTTTTCAATGACAAGGCTCAGCACGAATTTGATGCGGTTTGCTCGATGACGAAGCCGTTTCTAGGGTTTTCGGAGCGAACGGTCCATCCAGTGCTCCTGCTGGTTGTTTAAGGTCACACGAAACAACTCAGCGGAGGCAATGTGTGGACCACACCTTTTACAGAG
>KZ064162.1:0-19318 GCA_002091835.1 Anopheles maculatus | reverse complement strand
TGAAAAGGAAATGAGTTATCACATTGATGCGCATTCTAGTTTCACTTGCACACAGCAAAGGAAAGAGTAAGGTACTAGCTGACTCGTTACGCCTTAAATACATCAATTTTGCACCTCAATAAATCTAATCATTATCACACTTGCCCCTCGATTCGAAAGCAAATGCAGTAATGCCGTATACCTCACCGTTTGTTTCGATTCCACTTGCCGGCGGTTCGACTCTTTTGCAACAGATTTGGGAAAAGGAAATCTTTCTTCTCTCGATACATGTACTTTTGCCACCTTGTGCAGCAGCACTGCAATGGAATACAGAGAGCATGCTCAATGCATACCCACTACAGTCAATGTACAAGACGATGGAAATGTTGCAAACGGTCACCGTTTATCGGTCCAAGTTAAATCGCAAAATTCGATCGTAAAACGAAACTACCGCCGCAGGGTATTTGGGGCTGCGCAAGAGAAACAGAGCACATATGATGCTAGTAGAGTCGATTGGAATCCACCTAAAATGTTGGAATGCCTTGCTTGATTTCACTTTTATACCATTTTTATTGCGTATCGGAATAATTCATGGTAACAAATTAGTAGAAAAAAGATGTTGTCAGATACTTAAATCGAAAATTGGTTTTCAATTGATAACAACAACTGCGTAACAAGAGCGGTTGAAAAACCAATCCCAATACTAAAAGCAATGAAGTTTTCGCAACAATACCAACGCGCTTAACCATACAACAATCTTTCACCAAACACCTAGCTCGTTCGTTCTACCCATAACCTCTAGCGGAAATATCGCACCAAACGTATGTGCAATGGCAACGCGTCACTTCGGCCCAAATGGTGTGATTCAATGGTGCAAAAGGTTGCGCCTGGGCTTATGCTGCATCGGCACCGGTACTCTTTATCTCATGTTGGCGCACCCGCTCATCCTGCAGGCTGGGGGGAAAGTGGTTCCGGTTGTGCTTGCTAACCAATACCCGGAGGAAAACATTTCTCAGCATCGTGCCGTTCGTTCTTTACGACCAGCCAGTAGGTAATCACTCGGGTAGGGAAACGCGAGTGTCGTCGGAAAAGAGTGAATCGCTCATGCCACGGACCTTCCGTCGTCAATGTTGTCCAGTTTGGAGGGTCATTTGTCTTCCGTGGCGCAAACGCCGCAAAACTTCATAGAATGGCATGACTACACGTGTGCATTTGTGTATGCGTGTTAGCTTCTTGGTGAACGTTGGCCGTTTTGCGCGACCATCATCATAATCGCGCTCGTGCTCTGTTAAGCAAAAGGAAATGTGCCCCACAACACTCAGCATACGATCGGACCGTGGTTAGTCGTCGATCTTGTCGTGGTTAGCACAGGTACAGGAAAACTTGTTAACGGGTTTTATAAATGTTCAATATTTTATTTTTATTGCACATTTTATCACTGCGCAGACGAATTTTTGTAATTCAGTGTAAATATAATACCAAGATAAACCAGCACAGGAATTGCGCGGGGGCGGGAGGTTGGGTGGTGTGGGAGTGGAGGGTTTGAAGGGATCTCCCTCAACGATTTTCGTGTCCCTTTTTTCAATTGATCCATTACCTTTGGTAAAATCCTTTAGAATGGTCATTGAACTTCGTAGCTGTGGTTTCGTATATGCTTCGATCTGATGCATCAATTTGAGAGGTCCTTGTTTTCGCAGAGCAAAGACATCCAACATCAAACCCAAAAAAAGACGGCGTACCGGTCATTCAGACTCGGACGAATCCGCCTTCGATGTACCACGCTCTAAATCATACCCTAAAGGGATAACAGTTTAAAACAGACAACTGGAAATTAATTTTTAATATTAGTTCTTACGTTTCTATCTTCTGATGACTTCTTAGAATTGTTTGCTGGATTGCCCGAAAAAATGGGCAGTTAAACCGTCCCTTTTCATTTGCGATTCCAGAAACAAATTCACTCAGGAATAAAGCGGGGTTTGTATGGGATCGCTTCCGACAAAACCCGGTTGAGAACATAAAATCCGTTCAATATCCGCACAAGAGCACCATTGCAATCAGCAGAGGAAATTGCCTTGTGCAAATGGGTTGACAGACGTTTAACTTACTTGATTTTGTGGAAAAGGCATAATAATCTTTTGGGACTTGCCGCTCCTTATGCCCTTAATTTCCAAGGAACATCAATGACAAGTTGCAATCTTTGCTGCTTCCCATTAATCGAAGCTTGTATTCAATAGCCGATAATAACACGTCCTTCCCTTTTGCAAATTAATAAGTTCCCTATTCGAACTGATATGCCGGCGAACTCACGTGTCACGTGAAATGCCGGTATCCTTATATTGGGCTTGAACTTCTATGGATATGGTGGATATAGTAATATAATGTTAAATATAATATAGCATAATATAATTAAATATTAAAATCAAATAACAAAGAAAAGATAAAATAAAAATATTCAAAACTTTAGTTGTTACACATAAAATAGGATTAGAAAAAATAAAACACTTATCCAATGAATGTGGAAAAATAAGTAATCTTTAATTTAAAAAAAGCTAGAGCAGAAAATCAGTAGAACAATTCCGTAAATTACCTTTCATCCATATCGTATTCCTAATAGCATTGCTTCCGTATGCTGTGCTAGCAATGTGGGAGGTCTGTGCAAAAGCATAAAAAAAACAAAAAGCTAAAAGGTGGACAAACAAACCACATGGGTTCTAGAAGTGGTGAGACATTTTAACACGTTCTTGAAGCACCAGGAAAACTGGCAAAGAGCATAACAGGGTGTCTGCATACATCGCACACTCGCATCCTTCCTTAGACATAAATATACATACTTCATCACTCAGCGCTTATTATGATCTTTTTGGTTTATGATTAGCTTTAGCATCTTGACAATCGGTCTGCACAAATAACATTTTGCGAGAAGAAAAAGAAGGGGAAAAAACAGACAAAAGAAATGCCAACGAGATTTTACCACAACAACATCTTTGTACCTATGATTTACAATACCCGTGTTTCTAGCGTTCTCCGCATTTATACGATAAAACTTGCAATTGCTCATTCAAAGCATTTTATATGAATTTACCACTCATCACTTCGTACTATGAAGTGTGTGAACAACCTATTCATACTATGAACGGATGAATAGCTTCTTATATGTAGCATAATATAGAGTTTCTGTAAATTTTTATAGCAGCCTTTTTTTGTAGAAGAATTTTTTCCTAATTTTTTCCTGGGTCCTGGATGTATGTTTATTTCCTATTTTCATTGATGTTTTTTATCCTCAGCAAAAAAAAACATACATAAATAAACAAATAAAACAAAGCAGTAAAATTCTGCCAAAAGCCACGAGGAATATTGCTAAAGATCACGTCTCTACTACAAAACAATCGGGCCACACAACAAACCAATGTCAATACAGTAAAGTGTGTTCGTAAAGAATTTGTCAAACTCTACGACGGCAAAAAAGGGTGAGAATGAAGCATTGAGTTATTCCACTGACGCGATATTTAAAATACCTTGAGAATGTTAATTTATTTTTACCTGTCTCAGATATCTTCCATTAACTGATGGTTGCCATCCCTGACCCATGTCGCCAAAGCTAAAAAAAACTGTCTGCGGTAAAAATCCGCGCATTCGTGCCAATATGACCAAGATTTCGTCGCCTTGCATCGATCCGTTCCTTCTTCTTCCACGCCTTGCTTTGCAGGCATTCCGCTTTTCCAGCCGCGTTATGTTTGCGGTTTTATTTTTTATTATTATTTGGGGCCGAAAATTGGACCACTCTGATTCTCACTCTTGCGCTTACCCCTACGGCAACGATTTAACCCAAACCTTGAAATTGATAACTTTTTTTCGCCTCTTCGTACACATCCCCCGCCATTGCGCACACCACCGACTATGGCCAAGTCTTGCATGCTAACGAACTGTCCCTTACCCGGAGGTGATTCGATTATGTGTACGAAGCATAGTGCTGCGGATATAAACATCATTTCTCATACTTATGATCGCGTCACGTTCCGGAGCCCTTTTGTCCGAGCTGATCTGACATCAAAATATTCATTTAGTTTACAATTCTCCCCCGTATCTCCTCCATATTGAATCACTTTACGCCTCACTCTTTAAAATATCTTTCACAAACCATGATGCTATAAATGACAACCAGCGAAACACTCGTGTCCGCAAAACGGTCCACCGTTTTTTCAGATCACATTCCCGAGGTCCCGATTTATCTGACATAGTCGTTGTGGTTGGATGAATTCCATTGTGTCGCATCAAAATTGTACCCTTGCCGCGTTGTTCGGAGACGTCCCTGCTTCTGATTGTTTGACATTTCTATTTTTCTTGTGTGGTATTTTTTGTATTACTTCACTGTCACTGTTGCCCGTTGTTGTCCTGGGTGATGTTTTTCTTTGGCATTTTCTTCTCCGTCACCGAACGTTTTGTAAAAAAAAAGGCACTGCGTGTTCGAGGTGCGCTTGAGAAGTCACGGCAAACAAGAGTTCCATCGTAAGCCTAAACACCTTCAATGACAAAGCATCTTGAGCCTAGTCACGCAGACAAGTACGGTTCGAATTGGTCTAAACTCAACCACAACACTTGAAAGCGAGACGACAGAATGATGTTAGAGAAGAATTGTGGAACTTTTACTGTCATCTAGCTTCATGCTACAGGCTGAGACATATCGAGAACGTGAAGTTTTGTCATTGTTTTCTTAAAGCAACTAACAGAAATGTACTTAATCCTTTCGTTTTTTCTTTTGAAAAAAGGATAACTTTATACCCAAATTTGAAAACAGACAAAGTGCACAAACGTGAGTAGTGAGTAATCAGGATTGAGACTTGTTCGTTTTACGTCCTCAAACATTTATCTTCGTTGGTCATCACCCATCATCAGACAAGGAAATCGAACATAATCGATCTTTGAACAAGATCACACCCTATTCGTCTTCTTTCTTCACCATGGCCTCAGAAAAAAAAAATTATTGCGCTTGACCATCGAGCCTCGGTTGCATCGCTTTGTTTTCGAGACCTGAAGTTCATCGTCCAACCCTAGGGTAAGGGATGTCCATCATTGTTATTTTTATGCGTCAAATAACTGCTCTAAAAGAGGATTTTAGAAAGCTTAATGTAAAAGTTCGATAATTGATGACTAAATATAATCATTTTTTTTTTTGCTTTAAAATCTGTGGCGTTATAGACGATCACATAAAGATTGATAGACTTCTATGTGTATTGCTAAGAGTATTTCGATTAAATTCAACCGTTTGGCGTCCGATGAGAACCGTACAGTTACTGATGCGTTTCACAAAATCACGTTAAGACGATGTCAACTCCAAGTGCGGCAGCAATCGTTTAGTTGGTCGGCTAACAAACCAACGAAAAACTAGCTGTTATTCGAACTCACGCATAGCGAACCATGTGTGTGTGCATGTGTTTGTGTCGTTATTAATGTGATCTATAAATACATACATTTTGTCGGCTTCACGACAAAAGAAACAAGAAAATTAATCATATTTTTTCTCCCATCTTCGATCCATAGCACGCACTCTGTGCCTGAATGATTCTACCTGCGCTTGAGGATCGTTTGATCGTCGCACAGTGTTTTTTTTTTATTATTATTATGTTTTGCGTCGGACCTCGTGTCAGCGGCCCAGACTGTCTGAAAGAATCGTTCCGATTCTGGAGTACCCACAAAATTGAATTTTGGTTCGTTTGACCGTTCGCATGGTGATCATCCCACAAATTCACCCTGGGGTTCGTCGCTTGTGTCGCTTTGTGATCCTTCGTTTCGTTTTGTACACTTTAGTCACAGTTGTCACGTTGCCCAAAAGTGCTATCGCGGGATCATGCCTTTGTGGTTGATATTCATCTGATTTCCCGATTCGATTACATCAGTAAGCTGTGACCCAAAGAAATTGTGCGCCTGTTATATGAGAATATCGAACGTTTCTGAACAATTTT
The DNA here is from genome assembly GCA_002091835.1 of Anopheles maculatus. Classification (NCBI taxonomy): domain Eukaryota; kingdom Metazoa; phylum Arthropoda; class Insecta; order Diptera; family Culicidae; genus Anopheles; species Anopheles maculatus. Next base: position 13,379 of record KZ064162.1, on the reverse strand, counting down.
CTGAGTTTCTTCACTCCACGCATCACAACCACGAAACCAACAACGGATAAGGACCAATTTTGTACCCGACAAACAAGTGTCCGGCTAAAGTTCAGGACAGCAAAATTGCTGCCACAATCCAGCAAATTGGATCAACCAACCCCAGCCAGAGACACATTAAGTAAAGGTATTGGTAATAACTTTTGTTGTTATTTGTTCTCTCCTCTTCACCATTATCTGACCTGATCATCAGTTTTTAAAAGATGATCGTTGCATCTTCATCGTACAAGAATTAGGATTTTGTTTTCTTGAACGTTCGATATTACATACCCTCCCGTGACGATGTTAACTTATTTCGCGTGTTAACTGTGAATTCACACAAGCTTAATAGACCATAATAATTGAGAATAATTTTCACAAAACATTTTCAGTGCTTTTGAGTATGGTTGATTGAGTCACAGGTTTCTTGTTTCTTTTTTATCTGCTCAAATTGTATCATGACAACCGCTCTCGACGAGTGTCTATTTCAAGCGGCAACAAACGAAAGATAGTTTGAAGGAAGGCATAACATGATTTGCAAGATTTTACGTGCCGTATGGTGCTCGATAGGACGATTCGAGTCTTTTCATAGACACTGTTTTTATGTTTTTTGTAAAAAGATCGAATGATGAGTTATTGTTTGATTATAGATTGTCAACACTGCTTCTTGTTTCCTCGATTAATTTATGTTTTCTTTCTTATGTGCTTTTTCCTTTTCTTTGGATGTATTTTATTAGGCCTCCTTAATTAATATACTTTTAGTTATGAGGCTCTAAAATAGGTTAAAACCTATGCTGAGAGAAGTTACATGAATTATTCGTAGAAACAGACTAGTCAACATTGAAACAAACACCGGCCGTAAAATTTTATTCTATTTGACTGATCCTTTGTTTTTGTGAAATAATATTTGCAGCAAGCGATTCATAAATAGCAGTTCCTTGGTAAAATGTTTTGCCTCCCCTTCAGCCCTGTCCCGCCTGCCTTGCACTGATGTTGTGATTTGGATAAACAAGAAATAAGAAATCAGGGCATCACCGTTTCGTCGAAGATAAGACTGCTGCGTACTGCTTGGTGAGTAAAGAGCGTCTGGATAGGTAATCGTTGCACATAAATGACCTGAGCGCAAGTCTGCACCGTCAGTGCAAGTGACAGACAATACCAAAACTATACCATAGGGAGTCTTCTGACATATAACTGAGCATATGCGTAGCTATGTCACGATAAAGCCGATCGTGAAATTAACTTCCCTCCACTACCTCTACCGTTCCTTTAAATACTGGTTGGAGGAAAACGAAGAGTAACGAAATGACTTAAATTACAGAATCATAGCATGGCCTCGGTTTATTGGCTGTAACCAAGTATGCCTCAAGGCTGTTCAAGGTCAACCGAACAGTCTTTTGGTTTTAAAACTGCATATGTTACAACCATCCAATGTATCAGATGAGGCTTTTTCATCTACTTTATTTCTTTTCTTATTCCACTTATTTTTTTCATTATACCCACTGCGTACCGCAAACTATATGGTGTGTTCAAGATTTGGTTTTGATAACGATGTAATGGACAAAGCGAATCGATGGGCGACACACACGGCAGTTCAGCCTACCTCTGACTTACCACAGGAATTACGGTAATCCCAAAGAGGAGGAGTCCTTATACTTTGAATTCATATAAGATTAGGTGTCTGCATCGGCAGCAATATCAGCACTAAGAACAGAAAAAAAAACAAAATAAACGACCTGCATTCGGAAAGGCGTTCTACAACAGACCATTTATCTTTCGCTAGATGTTGTATATCTGATATGTGTATATGGTGCACTTGGTTGTATAGGTAATTCAATGCACCAATCGTATGTCTACTGCACTTCCACTAGATGGCAAAGACCGATAGTGCCATACTGGAAAATTCCTGCAGAAATATAGCAGAATCACTCATTCGTAACCTGGTATATAACTAGAGTTCTATTCTATGGAGACTCTGGATTCGCAGTTGTTGCGAAACGATCACAACGCGTTTGTAGAGCCTTACAACAGCTAGCCCCAATTGTGGGACATTGTAAATAATCGTTTATGGGACAGTGTCCACCATTATTGTAGGAGTATTGCGATGGCGAAGAAATAGGGACAGGCATAAATAGAACCGAAGGACGCGCCTTCGGTCTGTTTGAACGCTAGAAATACACCAATAAATAAGCAATTTTGTGATCCTCCTTATGCTGGGGATATCGACGAAAAATCGGCGTTTTTCTCTTTTAAACCGTGGCGTAATTCGCAACAACAGTAATCACACAAACAACAAGTTTCGCTTATAGACCGGTGGGTGCAAAGAATGTTGGAAATGATGAAAACTAAATAGAAAATACTAGGTAAAAAATTTAAAAAAAGTTCTAGTTTACATGTAATACATAACTATCATTGATCGAGAAGTAATACTAAAAATTGATCTGATAAGCCAACTATCCTATAAAAGCCTAGTGTTTAATGTTATAAAAGAATCATCCAAGATCATCTGTACGGTAAAAAAATGTAAATTCAAAAAGCAAACCAAGTTACTTTTCACCTTTTGATTAAATCATGGGGAGATAACCTTGAACCTGAACAACCTACGCGACAATCTGTGAAATCCAAAACAAAATCATTCCGTCACCAGTCGCAATCATCTGTTTCGAACAGCACATGTCGAACATTGTATGCGACGGAACGACAAAACATCTCCCAAAGGTCTTGCTGTTTCACCTTAAACCATCCCGCAGCAGAGATCAAGAAAACTCATTAATCATTCATTCTTCCAGTAATCACGTAAAGGAAAAAGTCATTCGACACAGGTTAACATCTCGTCTCCTAGCTAGTTCCAACAGGTGTATGAGAGATGAAAAAAAGAACACGGAAGGGATCGTCGTCGTCTCGGTACATAAGCCCAATGTGTACCGTCTCTTATTAAATTATTACATTTTAATGACACGTATCAAACCGCTCGCGCATGATCATCGACGGATCGAGCGAAGCGCACTGTGGTGGTGAACGGGGGCTGAGCACGGATGCTGCGAGAACAACAGCAGCAAAGCGGTTGTGAATTCTATACAGAGGTACACAGGTCTTAGTTATTTGCTTTATTGTAGTTGTCATCAGGCGTAAGCCTTGATGCAATGAAACCAGAGAAGATGACACTCTCTTTCGAAAAACTATTGGTGGTTATCCTCAGGAAGCTGATGCGTACAATGCACAATGTCATATTGGAAAGCTTTTTTTTTACTATTTTTTTATATAATTTTATATATTCACCAACAAAACTTCACAAAGGGGAAAAGATGTGCAACCTACATTGGCAGAGATTCAAAGTGTTCGAGAAGGATGATTTGACTACTGCTGTTTGTTAGTACATTATGGATGCGTTTAATTACAATCCCGTAACAATCGATGTTATAATCGTGTCATCATCGTAACGCCTCCAAAATCAATACAACTACCGAAGAACAGCATAACCGTTGTAACATTTCACACCCGCGTATACAAAAGATTCCTAACAGAAATAAAAACATATTATTTTATTGCGAAACTGTGATACCGATGCAGTCTGCATCCGCTCAAACTGATTCCCAAACATGTGGAATTCTTGTGGAGGAGCTCATAAACTGGTGACTGAAACGCTATAATTTTGATTGATTATCAATGATCAATCCAATAGAATTGAATGTGCCGTATGCATACAGAATATGAAAAGTCAAACTAAACAAGGGCTCGAATAAGAAGGCCGTTCTCTAACACCAGGAACTAAGCCAGGCTGCGACAGAGACACGCTCTCTCAATTCATCACACGAATCATTTTTTAGACTTTTAGCCTATAATAAGCACAGATAACGAACTATGAGCTCATCGTTTTCCTCTACAATGTGACATTGATATAGACACAACAAGATTCATGTCAATGTCGGTGTGTTCAGTACATAACGTCCGATAATTTAACATTATCTGCTCATCGATCTTGTACTGGTAGAGTACAAGGGTCATGTACTTGACCCGCGGTGAAGGGGTTTCATCTTGCCAAGTGTAAGTTCATGAATTTGAAAGCTTATATTTATAGTAATTTAAATGTAAACTGTACGTGAATTAAGTTGTTCGATTTTTTATGTTTATTTTTTAACCAAATGTCCATATTATATGGATCTTCAAACTGTGCAACGGAAATCAATTATCACACAAGCTCATACGTGCAAGCTATCTAATTACCTACAATTAACCGAAAACCATCACGTCATTTTCGCATTCACATGAATCCCATTGCTCGTCAATGTCGCCTTAGGGTGATGGGTAACGGGTAGAATTTACAAGTTAACAAATTTCTTCCAATTTTAAAACGCACACACAAACACAAATTGTCCGACTAGTTCTTCATCGTACAATGGCGAGCCTTCCTTATGCCAAAATCTCACTGGTGCATACTCCATGCTATTGGAGTCTGTGCATCCTTAAAAAATCATTTCTCATTCTGAATTCTTTTGCATCTTTCTTACTTTCGTACCCCGTGTTTCGTACGATTCGGAAAATTTTCCCGATCTTCTCTTCATCCTCCGGAACCAACCATTAAAGGCTTGTTTGGTTATTGATTTTACTTTCTACGTATTCGATGATATAATTTATGCAGAATATGTTAATATGTCGGATATATCTTCCAATGCCACCATTTACTCTGGTGTGCGAAACAGTTTAGTTTGTTGTGCGGTTGTATATTCTCTTAGCCATCTTTTACCTTTTTTGGTTTTCATCACATTGTGTCATATTCTTATTATTATCACTTATCGGGAACTACTAAAACTGGAATAATGCTTTTATAGCAGTGTACCGCGTCACAACCAAATCAACCAAAACAGAAAAGGGGAGCAACGTTACGATCGTTTTACTTTCAATTATGATTTTCTCATCTTAATCTTTGCTTTTTCCGCGCTCCAGCTGAAGAGGCGCCGGCCGCTTCCCCTTTTTTTGTTCATTCCAAGCGGGAGGAGGGATGGATGAAATACATGATCAGATGCGTCCATACTCCAACCACCCCCTCCCGCCCATTCGGTTGTGCATCGTACGTTGCATTTAGTTGTTCTCGCTGCCCTCGTACACAATAATGCATACTTTAAAGGCTGTTTAGCTCCGGGGCGTTCCATAAATTGACATGTGATGATTTTATAACTAATTGAAAGTTAATACAGTATTACTTGAAGTTTTGCACCGCGTGCTCTTCGCCCTGGCCACTTGCAGGACATGCATTTACGCATTTCATTATGATCATTTACGTAAAAATAAAAGTTGGAAAACATTATTACAATCATTGAGCTGCCTGCATTTCACACCCTGGCTAAATCAATTTGATGAATTGGCTGGGCTGCATAAATTGAATGCTAATGAATTCAAATTATGCGTTGTGCACTTTTGTACGTGAACATATCATTTCGTATCAGTGCGATGATAACGTTGTACCGTACTTCGTTAAAGCAGTTCATTGCGGTTTGTTATAAAGTGATGATATGATCGATCGCTTTAGTCTCGGTAGGCGTTAGAAAACTATCACATTTAAAAATAAACCTTTTACGTGCATGTCAGATCAGCACCAAATCGGTCGGTGCCGCCCTTAATGGTGTTCGTGACAGTTCGTGGCAGATTCCGCCATATGAAGGCACACAGGTAAGGAAAATAACCTCGGGCGGAATGGAGAGTTTACGCAAACCTGACGACGGTGCAACTCGCATGATGCACTTCAGCAACGACGATGATGAGCGATGGTGATAAAATGTGCGATGAGTAAGGAATAAATAAAGCATTTATCTCGCTAATTGCTGACATTGTAGAATCGATTCTCACACTTCATCTCGAATGGATCGATTTTTCGCGGGACCTTTAGCTGTTGTCACGCTCTCCTGATGTGATGTGGCTTGCGATAGTGTTCAGCCAGGATCGAATCTTAGGATCCATCGCAAATTCGCGGAGCAGGTGATACAGGGTACAAACCTGATGAATCAGTAATTAAAGAGCTGTTCAACAGAATGGCAACACGATCGATTGGCCAAGGCAAATAAATCAATATTGTTGGTCGCGGAAGTCTTAATTTATGCAATTGCTTGCTATTGCTGGCAAATGATGCTGGTGTCAAATGGAATGGTACAGTGGGAAGATGGCATTGAAGTTTTGCTCATGTTTTGCTTCAAATGAATGCTTCGCTTTGCTTATGCACATCCCATTCTAAAAGCTTCTGTTCATCTGTCATTACCACTTTAAACAGACAGAGAAGAACCGACGTGTAAAACTTTGTTGAGACTTTTTGTAAAAATTTACATAATAGTTTTGATGAAATTGTGTCACTAATGACACAGCTGATAATTGTTATCATTTTTTATTATATTTTAATTCAGGGCCGGGTTCGGTGGACAGCAATTAGCGATACCATAAACATAAAAATCACTTCAGGTGATATGTATTAGAGTTATTCTGCTGTATTAAGCTATTCTGTGTGTTAAGCTCAAAGAAATTGCAAAGAAACAAGTGTTATCGTGTACCAGGCCACCAGGCCATGTCTACTAGCCGTGCTCCCTAGGAGCAGGCCACGAAAGAAGAGAAAGAAGTTATCGTGTACCAACAGCTAAAACGGCCTAGAATGAATGTAGCGTAAACGGCCTGCTGTTGTTAGAAGTATCCAGCGTGCATCCCCCCTATCATTTTCACGAAATGGGCCACAAATCTTCGGTGTCATCCCAACAGTTGATTAGCCGCCTCTGAAGTGAATTTAGATTGCTACGGTGTACAGCCTCACAACGAAAGTCTTCTCAAGGCTCCTTCCAGCCTTATTCAGTGTCTGCTTATGAGTTTTGCGAAAGGCGATGGATGTGTAAAGTCAAGGGTAATAAATGGAAAATTTATTTGCATTTCACTACTGCCGAGACCGATGATTGGTGCTGCCAGTTTTCTGTACCAGTTCCTACCGAGAACGGCACATACACTCTCATCAAATGCGCTCTCCCTGGTTCCGTCGAGTGCGGTATGACATTTTGACTCGTTCGTCCCCTATCTTCCCAATTGCTTCCTAACCTACCAACTCCGCTCGCCCCCTCCCTCTGCCCTCTTCTTTGGTGATTATTTGCTACGGCAGTCGTGATCATAAATGTACATTGCAGAACAGAAGAGACGAGTCACTCCGAGGCTGTGTTTTTAGTGTCGAGTTCTGATAGTGGTAGGGTGTAGCGTTGTTGTTCTGTCGGTTTGCAGAAACTGAAAACTACTCCCGATACACCCGATGCTGTTCTTAAGATGCTGTGTAGCGTTCTCACGATTCGACACGCGGGAGAGGATCACTCGGGTTGCATTCGTCGTGGACGTGGTACGTGCTGTAAGCTGCTCCCTGAGCATGGTTTTTGACTCCTGAATAATGATTTTCATAACTCCTCTCCGTCTGCTCAAGCGTAGAGCCTAAACACGCAAGACGTATGATCTCCGGCAGGATCATCCTTCTCATCTTGAAGGTTATGAATTATGTTCGGTGAAGCTCTTGAGGTAAGAAACGAACGTACATTCTGTTCCAAAAGTGTACTAGGGTTAGTTCAGGCCTGTGAATGCAGACATCAACAACCTCTTGGTCGCCGTCTTTTTTTTTTCTTTTTCATCTTCTGCTCTTATGACTTCTGTAGATCAGATTCTATATAATTTGAAGACTGTTAAGCTCAGGAGAACAGTGTTCTCTTGTAGTCATGCGGAAGGTTGTCCATACTTTCGTGAATGTTTTCTTCTTGCCCTTTTAGTTTTTTTTTCCAAAATCGGGTCAAAACTTATCAGCACATTTCATTAACAATATTTTTCCAGGATTGTTTTAGATGCACTTTCTAATGTGCTATGGGCAAAAACATCAAAACATTATAGCTTTATTATTTATCACTTAGACTTGACTTGGAGCTCAACTGCTTTTATTATGGTATTCTTAAATTATTTTTGTTTTCTCACTAAAACAACCTAAATAAGAATTATAGAGGGGTAATGTAAAAAGAGCCCACAAACATAAACTGTTACGCACCCACACACAAACCAAGGTGATGTACGGTTCCGATTACTGGTGCGCTGTTGGTCCTGAGATGACCAAAAATCTTCGCTGTGAAGGCCAGCCCCATGGTCACGACTCTGGCATCCTTTGGTTGATAATTATAATGACAGTTTACGATTTGTGGCGTCTCGCTTTTCTGGAAATTCCTTCATTTTTTTTTCCTTTACGTTTTTTCACCTGGCCATCTGTTGTTGATAGTCTGGAACGGTTTGGATGCTGGGCTGTCTTCTGCAATATACACACACCAAACAACTCACGCGTCAACCACACCAGTTCGGTTAGAAAAGTCCAGACCCAATATAATTAGTTAGCAGCAGATATTGGTGCAAAGCAAAGCATTATCGATGTTGCCGTTTCCACGTAACAGCTTAGTACCTGAGAGCGAGATCGATGAGTGATCGCGCTCGCTGATGACGTTTGACGCAGCGTGAGAACGCATTTGTGGTGGTAGCGCTGGTGATTTTTGACAAACATGCCAGATATCTCAAATGAAGCAAATGACAGGCTAGTGAGGTTAAGAGTGAGGTACCAATAAAAATGGGTACAACGATTGCGTGTCGTGACGAAGAGGTGGCCTACCCTTAATTAAAGGCTGCTGGACGGCGTGAACGCAAGTAATATATAAGGAATAATGAAAAGTGTTCACTCACTGTACGTTGTTATTGTTGAGAAGTAATTTGAATAAAGTTTTATATCCGATTGTTAACAAATATCATAAATAATTTAATTAAAACAACTTTCCTGCCCACTTTAATACAACATAAATCAAAATTTCGCAAGAAATATAAAATTCAATGCGAATACTATTTAATAAAACGATTCACATGAATAAAAAAGATTTATATAATAAAAAATACAACACATGAAAAACACAAATATTGTGTGAAGAGTTCCGCAAGTTCTTTATCAGATAAGATTCCATATTCCGATCCTGGATCGCAATGGAGTTCTTGTCGGCTTTCGTCGAGCTTCTTTCTCAGATTAGAGAATTCAAAACAACTGACCTTTTCTCCTTCAACACCCAAAACGAGAGTTCCATAAACCACGACTTTCCGCTGTCAGTTTCAGTTTAAATCAGCACACCCACAAATACAGAGTTACATATAACTGGAGTGCGCTGGATGTGAAAGGGGTTTTTTGCACAGAACCGGATAAATCCCCCTAGAGGGTAGTCCATTTTCCAGATCGAAGACTGATTGGGTCTGGAAGTTTTTCTGCCCGTGGTAACCTACACCCTCCCGCGTAATCGTAGAAAGCATTACCTTAGATCCTTTGGTTCTTGACAAAACAGAACTCATCGAGGTGAAAAGATCCGTGAAAAATCTACCTTGTGGAATGTTTCAAAGCATTTCACCCGTCGAATACATGCAGCTTAATCGGTCAACACACATCGATGCCTGTGTGTTTGGGTATATCCTTTTGGATTTGGCCAGCATGTTAAGATTCAGAGATGGGATTATTTATCATGCTGGACATATGTTTTGGAATAAAAAGGGGTTATTCAGGGGGTCGTTTTTTAAATAGTATTCGCATTGAATTTTATATTTCTTGCGAAATTTTGATTTATGTTGTATTAAAGTGGGCAGGAAAGTTGTTTTAATTAAATTATTTATGATATTTGTTAACAATCGGATATAAAACTTTATTCAAATTACTTCTCAACAATAACAACGTACAGTGAGTGAACACTTTTCATTATTCCTTATATATTACTTGCGTTCACGCCGTCCAGTGCGTGGAAACTATTTGACGATGAATATGCGACATCACACGCGCTGCTCCATCGCGGAACATGTTGGCGTGTGAAATCCGTTGATGTGACTTCTTGCTCTATCTAATCTTAAATTTCTTCCTCAATACAATACTGCAAATTGAGATATACCTAACTATATATTTCTTGTTTCATCTGATCATTCAAAACAAACATTACAAATTTCTTTAAAAAAATTGCACAAAGGTCCCAAAAATGGCATTGTATTGTTTTAACACTTTTGTTCCAATAGCCATAATTTTATTCAGACTTTTTCTTCCTAATTACCCACTGTACAGCGGTCAAGATAGTGAACCACCTGCCTAGCAGGTTACGTCTTCGCGTACAAAGAAACGTGGACGTGACCAGCAACAGTGACATTGGGCCACCACGGATCAGTCTCTTCTTTACGGTAGCCAACGTTCAATACCACGTCATCTGTACAAGACCGCGAACTGGCGACGGATTGATTACGTTCGTGTTTCCGCCACGGAATCCAATTATCCTAGCTGAACGACCATGCTGGCTTGTGGTTGCAAAGGTGTCGCTTTTCTTGATATGAAATTGAGCGCGCTCGCCATGATACACTTTAATCAACATACCTTCAGTGAACTTTCGACATTGGTGCGCTCAAATGGAAAAGATACTAGTCTGCATTACTGGTCTTCGTCTCCTCATGTAAATCATCTTCTCCAGGAACTGATAAATCGAATGGATCTGACAAAGTTCTGAGCATAGTCACCCCTCTCTTAATAATAAACTGTCAGACGCACCAAAAACTCCAAAGTCCTTTGAGCTGTTATTACTTGTCTGTCGTTTCTCGTTGGAAAATAAATCTATAAGAACTGGTTTAGCAAACGCAGCATCGTTTTGTTAATTCTATTAATTGGTTCCTGAGAAAATTGCATACCTTCGAAAAACAAAATCTCAACCTCGATTACGAGCTATCGTGTGCGTGTGCTTCTCGGAAATTAAACTGGTCTAAACTCACTACATCACCGATCCACCGAAGACTACCGAAAGCCAACTTTTTCTCTGGCTTTGGACAAGTGTCTCTGAGTTCTGGGGCTTTGCAGGCTGTGAAGGAAGGGAATGAATTAGCTTCGAACGCAGCGGTAGAGTCTAATGATGATCGCGTTGGTTGGCATCGTCTGCACGTCATATTATTATCATCTTTATAAAGATTGCTTCTATAAATTATCTCTTAACTCTTCGAATTCTGACGATAATCTATGATTATCGAAATCGTGTCGAGACATAACACTTGTCCCTGTTTAACTGAATTTAAAAATCTTTCAATTTTTCTATTTACGAGAGAATGATTGAGTATGTAAACGATCTTTCTTCTAAATTTAAACTATTTTTTTAACATACTTTTTATTTTTTTTTTTTCACAAATATTACAAAAGCCTAAGTCAACCGAAGGAGGAAAAATTACACATCTTCTCCTAGGGAAGAGACAATAAATAACTCCAACACCAGCATTGACCCCAATTACTCAAATCGAGAATTTTAGGGTTGATTTCACTTGACGTATTCTTCGTGCCTTTTCGCTTCGTGCACACTAACAGGGCAGTGATGACCACTGGCAAACTCACCTATGGGATGTGAGCAGCCAAAAATCACCCTTCTATCGAACGGATAGGAATGCAGAATACTTTCCTCTGTCAGTCGTGCGGGCACGAGCAATTCTTGTTTTCGTGAGCATTCTTAAAAAGGGTGAAGGATTCCTTAAGAAAATTAGCTAAAGATTGAATATCAAGTAGCAATAAATCGTTCAAGCGTCTTTTCTATACAACAGGGCAACACAGTACATTCGAGAGACTGGGATCAATCCCTTCGTTCTATTGACATTGTTTCATTCGCACAATGTTCAGTTAGATGTTCGAAGTGCTAGATAAAATATGACCTAGCCAAAACCTAAAAGCATCTTTGCTTTAGCAATGCAGGAGCCAAATAAAAAATGCCACTTTCGCAAAATACAAATTATTATTAACTTTTTTACCAGGATGGTTTTACATGTTTTGTTTAAGCTGTACTTTATTTAAATAAAAAAAGCACTGTCACACTGTGCTAAATTGGGGTGGTCCGATTGCCGACACAGCGCCGTTCTATCACGCGGCATATCTAGCTACGAAATCAAAGAAGCCAGAAAGGGCAGGACACGGTGAGGTTGTGGTTCCAAAGATAAACCTAGGGCGATCTTTCACACGAAACGATTAGTATTAAATAAAATTGTAATCATTCCCCCACAATAAGGACTGCACTATATAAGTACTATACTAAGGGAATACCCGATGGAATAACAAAATAAGTCAGTAATTGGCTGGTGTGGCATGACTTAGATGGTCACTGACCAAACCAAAAAGAAGCGGGAGGGATAGGCAAGACGAAGGGAAAAATAAGTTCAACATTTTAAACAACGCAAGCCAAGGCCAATAATAATTGAGTACCAAATAGCATAACTATTCGAAACAATCTCTCTTAAATCTGTGGTGATACCATGCGCTCTTGGAATTAATATCCAGTTTTTTTTTATTCGTTAAACCAAGCAAACCAAATCACCAACTAACGGGCTTGGCTTGGTAAGCCTTTTTCGTTTTTGGCTCTTCAACCTTGCACGGTCTCGACTTGCCATTGCTGACTTAATTAACTTTATTTTATCCGTAGCGTTATAGTCAGTCATGTGGACGGTGAAATGCTCCGGGCGGGATACGATACCCGATTCTACCGTGTGAAAAACGGTGCCGATACCCCTCGTACCTTCCGGATCCTTGTTCACTTGTTTTAGTGACAAACCAAATCCAACCAAACCAAAACTAAAACATGAGCAGAGAATCAAACTTACAGCGGAACGGTTAACTCACTGCGTTGAAATACATTAAATTGTCAAAAAATGATTAATAAATAAATTATTTGTTTCGTGTTTTGTTACTGGTGTTACAATATTATCTTTGTCAGATTTACAATTATTATGTGTTTATTGATAGACCAAAACTGTTTGCGGTTTTAGATGCAAAGAAAAGGCCAAGACTGTCCGGTGGCCGAAGCGGTAGCGGTGCCGGGCTTTATTATTCTCGGCAGAACCGGATATTGAACTTCATCCAGACTGTTCCCGTTCGAAGGGTTTGTTAGCCAGCAAATTTAAGAAGAAAAATAAGCAGAAAGGAAGAAGAAAATTACATTTTTCCACATCAGGTCACATTTACGCTGAATTTACTGTTTAGAACGCTTTTAATTGTGGAAGAAGGGCTTGGAAAACTGAACGTCTTTAGCCTAGACACTCACCATTTTTAAATTTTCGAGTTCGAACAACCCCGTTTTTTCCTTTTCAAAGATTGTTAATCGAAATAGTAAATGCTTTCTGACTCATAGACTCTACTTACAGTAGACACTTTTTATAATGAGATCTGTGACTAATTAAAATTTATTATTTGTCATTCATTGCTCGCAAATTTGCCGCATATTTGACAAAAATGTTGACATTTTTTGCGTGATGGGCATTGCGTTTCGTTAAGTTTTCTTCGTTAAATATTGGTTCTC
>KZ064161.1:4128-17459 GCA_002091835.1 Anopheles maculatus | reverse complement strand
CACACACACACACACACACACGTACCCTGGGAACTGGCACTCATCACTCATCATACGCTCTGCCAGAAATCAGTGGCCATCAAACTTTTTGCCGATTTCAGCCTAATAATTATTGCTTCATGTTTTTTTTTTGGCTTTCCAGCGCCTGCATGTATGCTAATCGCAAATTTTATGATACGTTTTAATAGTGATCCCTTTTCGCGTTCGAAATTTTATTCTGATTGAATAACGCTTTTTTAGGTTGCCAGTGTGCTTGTCAGATTGGCAACGCCTGCAGGTATGTAACTAGGTAAATACTCAGGAAGGCCTTGCGGTTGAGGGACTTTGTTTCGTTCCTATGCGATAAACGCCTTATAGTAGGCAATAGTTGCGCTTTTGGTGTGGTCAAAAATGGTGTGATAAATTGAAAGCAAGTAACGCTAAATTTTTAATCGAAGGGGCAGTCATCGGTACCTTCAGGAAAAAGGAGCATTTGAGTGTTCTCTGCAGAATTTAGAATAAGTCTGGCCTTTTAAATCGAAAATGACGTCATGTTACATTAACCATTCGGATAATGTTCAATGGTGAGCTTCGAGAGTGGTAGATCTTCAGACATTCATTACGACAACTCCTTTACGTCAAAGTGGGTTGTCGGGTGTCTCACAAGTTTGGGACACCTTTGTCTTGTTGTGTATTTGAGGCGTCAGCCGCAGGTTCCATAACCAAGGAAGCCAACAACTCTTGAGTTCCTCTTGAGGAAACAGAAGGTGAATCCTCTAGTGTCCTCTAGGCACTCCACACAATCGTGAGCCTGTTCAACAGTCAAGGCTTTTGTACGATGCCCAATTCTTGGTACTCTAACCTCGAGGAGCTTTGCCCATAGCTCTATAGTGAGTGTCATGCAGGACGTCTTAGTGACTTACCTCGCTTGTGAAGTCCCCGATCGTCGGCTGCCGTTGACTGTAGCCTTCCGGGGGTGCTGATCAGGATGAGCGTGAGCAGTAACCACGACGTCCGGTCCGGTAGTCTTCGTTCGGTTAACTTGCACCGACCAATCGGCAGGTACCGGTGAAACCACGAAACTTGAGGCGACATGTTCCGAAACAGTTCCGGCTCCCGGTCGGCGCGTCGGTAGTACGGAATCACAACACTCGGATTGAAACGGGGGTTGATTTTTTGTTTGTTTGTTTGTTTGTTTTTATAGCACGGTTTTGGGTTTAAGGAAACTCTGTCACTGAAGTCACCAGCGCATACGCCGCTTACGGTCAGACGGTGAGCGGCAAAATTGCAAAATCAAAATACAACCCCAAACACACACACACACACACGCGCGTGCACACACACACGAAGGCTTGGTGATGATGGTGAACAGTGTTTCCGTAGGTACCTGGTTGCTTGCTGAGAATGTTTGCTTGGTGTATTTTGGCTGTCCTACTGCTTCCGCTTTGCCACTAGTTACTACGCTACCGGTCTCGGTAGCAGTTCTGATGCGTGAAGATTTTGATTGCGAACGGTGGCGACCCTTCTCGAACGCACACGCCACCCGACCCGACAAACGCGCGTATATAGAGATGGTGCGTGTGTATGTATGTATGTGTGCACGTCGGTGTCGTTTTCGATCGCGGCGCGATCGATGGTCTAGGCACTACCTGCTATTGCACTGCGCACACTTGCTACTAGCAGCTTGTCCGGCTGCAATCCACATTTCGCCAACGGTCCCGGCACTTCCCTAGCGTCCAACCGATCTTCAAAAAACGCGCCACACACAACGGAACCCCGCAACGCACGGGCACGAGCTGCAGCATGAACACTAACTGTGATTGCTTGGTCGCGAACACGCACCAATTGCTCCCACACAGCGGCGCAGTATGAACGACGCACGCGAAACGGGTGCCATTTGGCCGAGTCGCCTTACTGAGGTTAGTTAGGTTTTCCTTCTCTAAACAGACGGGTGCCAACAGCAGCCCCGCACACACACACACACACGCGCGCGCGTTCAAACCCTTTCAGGAGTCCACCTGCAGTCTATAATCACAAACACACTCACTCGCGCACGCATAGAAGATATACTGACTCACTCGCTGATGAAGGTAACGCCTTCAACAAACACGATTGTTCGGCTATCGCTTACACAAATCGTTTAATATCTAGCTCCTTTCACACTCGCACACACACACACACACACCGACAAACAGATATAAATACAGAAATTCGAAAGGTTTGCAGGTAGAGATACAGTTAATATAGAAGGATGTTTGTTCGCATCTTTGAAGGTTGATAAAGAAAACTTTGAATTTTTAACGTCTTGGAGAATGAAACGGGAGGGCTAATGTTGTGGGTATGAAAAAGATTTGTTTCGATATATGAATTTGATTTTGGGTGGATAGCAGCAGTTCGCCGAAGAAAAGTTTGAAACAACCGAATATTAGTAGTGGCGATATAGTGGTATATCACACACCAGACACCATATATCCCTTGGGAAAGGTTTTGAATCGATCGAAGAACGCAAACACGGGTGGAGCAGCTTACCCATTCGCCAATAAGATCTGCAGTGTTTGGAGCAATTTGTAACACGTGTACCAGTGCGCCCCGCGTATTCGGCAGCAAAGGAAAGCCCAATGTGGAACTTGAACCAATAAAATTTGTAGCTAAAGAAGTGAAAGCCCTTTTTCCACCAGGGAAAGAAAGCCCGGGAGCAAGAATGTCGAAAGAAGGCTAGAAGGTGGTGGCATAAATGACGAAAAGTACGTGAAGGTAAAATAAATGCGATGCGGATGGAAACAATAACAACAAAAAATGGTGGAATAGATTTTCTGTTTTTTGTTTTGGTTGGCGACATGCCAATTAGAATGTATGTGGAGAGATTTTTCGATAAAAATGTGATGGTGAGAATTTGAAGAACCGTGTAGCCGGAGGTAGATTCAAAACCTTAGTTGAATAGATCACAACGCGCGGAGAAGAAATTGGTCAAGGCATCATCAAGATTGTGACTCGAACACTCTCAGTATGGTTGAATGTGCAGAAGTAAATTTTTAAATCTTAGTAATTGCAACAGTAACCTTCCAACATCATCTAGGTCTGCATGACTTTCTTCCTCGTCCTCTTTGGCCTGTACATCCGCAAGATGTAGGCTTCCTTGACTTGATGTTAGCCACTAACTGGGGTAGTCAGCCCAACCTACAATGTTTTTGCTACTGTGACCTGATTTATTGTGTTAGCTTTGTTAGCCGTGCATAACTCTATCCCCCAAAAAATCGATTCAATCAATCGCTTCAGCTACGACGATATCGGCAGTAGAGAACTTCTCTATTGACAAATCGGGTCGAGTAAATAGTGCGATTGCCGATGCGAAAAGAAGAATAAGCGCACGCACACACTTCGCCTAGCATCGATTAGTAGGCTAAATAGTGGATGTACACAGTTGATGTAACCGTGCGTCCTGTGAGCGGTGAGGTTAGTTGTTCCCGATAACGCACCGTTTGTCACTCTATTCTCTCTCCCACCGTTCCGAGGTGGCACTCATGCAAAACGGTAACGCTCTCGTGAGTTCTGATCCTGCTGTGTGTTGCCGAAGAAGGTAAACAATGCAAATAGTGAGTCGTTTTAATTGTCCCCCCCCTTATATCCGTTACCACACAGGCAAAGCTTGCTGCTGACGCTCATGCTGACAGTTGTCGAATTTTTAGATTAAACCAATACCTATTCCAAAATCCATTTATCTTCGTGTGTTTTTTCTCCCATTTTCTTTGCGTTTTGTTTGTGTGTTTTAATTGTAGTAAATTGCAAGTAGTATCCGCTTAAAGGATCTTTTTTTCCCCGTCGAAACCTACAGCAAAACAAAAAAGCTGTACCAGTTCTAAAAAAGCTTCAAAGCATGTACGAAAAAAGCTCAAAAGTGCGAGCAGTGAAAGCTCCGGCTAAACAAAGCACACTCTTTGGAGGAAAGAAGAAATTTTCCCTCTCCGGATTTGCCCAACCGATGGAAACACAGTTTAATGTTGGAAGAAGAAGGAAAAGAAAAAAGCAAACGATTGACAAGTGAAGTATATTACTGTTTTGTTTACATTACACGATTGTTGGATTGGTTTTATTCCAAATAATTGAATTATTTTAGTGCTCTTTTAGTAGTCTGTGTCAGGTATGCCTAACTATGCGATATCAATATTATGATTGTTATCACGACTGTTGCATTACGTATCGAAGAGAATATTGTTGCAAGAACTGCTGCTTGCCATCATAAGGTAAGGTGGTCTACGGATGTTTGAGTTTTGTTATCTTAAACACTCTTGATGTCTTAAATTCTATCACTAAAAGCTAGTAATGGGAGACCAAGACGAGATTGTAGAGTCAAGGAAGAAGGAGAACGTCTCAATTGAGGCTAGCAGAACGTTTTAATCGAGCCATATGACCAAAACATACCAAGCTTTTATTGATGTGAATGTGAAAAAGTTTGACAAACCTGCTAATCTAATTTACCTTTGGCAAATATTCTTCCCGAACGTTCTTTACATTGAAGCAACATATAGAAAGATGAGATAACCAGCATTATTTAGCTTGATTGGTGATTTGTGGTGTAAAAGAGGGAAAATATATGCTGCTATAAGGATTGATGGAGTAACTAAACATGAAAATGTAAGACATTATGTGTGTAATGGAGAGAAAAAAAACTACAACAACAAATAAAGGAAGAAGGTCACATACCATGCATCAATATAAAAATTCATAACCCACCGATAACAACACCATATCCATATCCCGAGTAGATTTGTTCGTCCTTTTCTCGAACCAATCCGATTTCCCGGTCGTTCCTGGTTTCGTAGGCCCCACAGGGTGATTGATAGGTTACAGTTTATTGGGATTTGTACCGTCGCACCCCAAGATACGGGAATTGCGCCATACTGATGCTGGGTGTGTGTGTGGGTGTTGCGATACCGGCCACGAACAGTGTTGACGAAATACGTGACAAAGCCAGAAACCTCTCCCACCGATATGCAAATCGGATAAAGCGAGATGCAAAGTAGCCTGGCTGTGCAAAAAACTACACCAAAAAAAAAAAACAAATAAGCAAAACAACCAAACCAGAGATGAAATTGAAATATGACGGTTAAGGTTAGCAGAACATCAGCAACAGCAACAAAAAAAGGGTTTTTCCATCGGGTGACCCCCGTTCACACACACACACACACAACCGACTTCCAATAAAAACGCAATATCCATGCACGCGCAACAAGCGAAAGGGCAAAATTTGCACAACCGCAACAATTGGCTTAATTTTTAATAGCCCCCTAATACTAATGGACATTCGGGGGCGAAGTTATGCGAAGGAGTTTTTTTTCCCTCGCCCCGGTTAAAAGTGTACAACCCATACACGTAAAGAGTATGCCATTCCGCCATTATCGGTTGAATCGTTCAATTCAATCAACGGTGGTGTGGTGTACTGTTGTCGTTGCGCAAGGTTGTGATAAATGATGCCTTAATTTACCTACTTTATGGCTTCGGCTCCCGCGCCAAACATGGACAAGTATGCCGCTGGTGCGTACAGTCACTGGCATAGTACAGTGAATAGTAAGAAGAGCATCAAAACCAAAAACAGTGAAAGACATTTAATAATAACTTAATTATTGCACCTTGCCGCCTTGCGTGTCCGAACGGCACAGTGACAATCTCTAACCGAAGCATCTTTACAGTACATACAGGCGTAGGCACACAGTACAACAGATCGTACAAGACCTGTCATTACTACTAAAGACCTCACCATTACCACACTCTCGGTGCGCTAATGTATAATTAAAGTAGTAAGCTTCTTAAGTAAACGTGTCGAGGTACAGGATATCGTTGCGATAGCGCGCAAAGATGTCTGTCCTCTGAGTGTACCGTGCACCTTGATTGATATGGGCGGGGGTCTGCACTCGAGAGTATGGCACAGATACGGCAAGAGAAGCTGTTCCAGTCTCACGAGCTTTCTTTATTGTTATCTGTTTCTTCCTCTCCCTCTCACGCACACACCGAGACACACTCGCTGGTGATCGCTTCTGTTCAGCCTTATCGCATATACCTTAGCACACCTGTACGATGCGTACCGATTCTAGAGGGGGTGAGGCTTTTGGTGAAGAATGAACGTGTTCTGCTCGCGTCGTGTGGTGTGCCATCCATCATTTTAAATCTCTACTCTCGCGCGCTTGCTCTCATCCCGTTTTGATGTATTTTCCCTACGGGTAGTTACGCGCTAGATTACTCAGGATTTATCATGTACTTAGAGACGTGTGGGTAATGCTATTTTATAGGGCATCATCTGTATGGTAGATAGGAGAAAACAATCGCTAATCTAGCGCTAGACACGTATGCCGCTGGTGTGGAAAGCATCTTTAGCAGGAGAAATCTTCACTCGACCAGTGTCGGCGGGTCCTCGCAGGTCTCTCACCCCGAAAAAGATGTTATTTCGCATGTTATGTAATGTTTGGTATGAATTTTCCCACCCGGTCGCTGAAGCTGACACGTTCGGATGATGACGCTCCTTGAGCAGCAGTTAGTATTGCAGCCGCCGTGCGACTGCTGGCCCATGCCGCTCCCCATTTGCAATCCAGGAACCGTGGTATGGCAGGCAAGAATAAATATTTCGCTGGTTCGCCGACCCGAAACAAGTGTTTCCTGCGACGGCGAAAGAGATTCTGTCGATGCTGTCGGGCACACAGCTGCGCTCTACTCTCCCCATTCACGTACGCGAGCAGCTCTCGCACGCCTTTTGCACCTTAGCGTGAGTGTGTGGAAGAGAAATTTTCACCACACTACTATCTGGCAGCCGCACACAGAGGCACCCATGATAACGAAGAAAAATGTACCGGTATCGGTGTGTGTGTGTGTGTGTGTGGGTGTAGGTGTGTGGTTTTTGGTAAAGACTCAAGAATTTTGCCATCGCCAAGCAGTTTCACTTTCTCACCAAAGACACACACACACACGCAACGCGTTCCTGGTAGACATTTGGCATCTTCAACACAGTTCGCTCCAAAAAACCGACAGCGCGACATCCTGCGAGCACCACTGCTACTAGATTCAAAAAGATGCGTGCCTTCATATTTGTGTACGCCGGTGTGTGTGCGTCGTACGGAGAGCAACGGAAATCTCTCGCTGAGCAAAAGTTTGCTGTTTGCTAGATGAAAATAAATGAAACCTTCCAACTGAGATCCCCACTCGGTAACGTGGGTCCGGATCGAAGCGAAGCAAATTCGCAGTTAAGCACAAGGGCACAAGAAGTTCGGCAGGTCAGTCTACAACATCGGTGCCCAGAAGGGTGGTAGAGTGAGTGTGTGTGTGTGTGTGTGCGTGCGTGTGTGTGGTGGTTTGCTTAGCTTTATCAACTATACCAGTAAGCCCCCGGGACTCGCGGCACGGGACTGCAGGGCACAGGGAACAACAACTGCAAAACA
Organism: Anopheles maculatus; assembly: GCA_002091835.1. Taxonomy (NCBI): domain Eukaryota; kingdom Metazoa; phylum Arthropoda; class Insecta; order Diptera; family Culicidae; genus Anopheles; species Anopheles maculatus. The sequence goes on along the minus strand of KZ064161.1, from coordinate 10,056 downwards.
GAAGGTTTGGGCAAAGGGGAGGGGGGAGATCAGTAAACCCGTATTCTAGGCCGCGCGAGGACGCAATAGACTATGCCGATCCGTATCTCTCCGTAGCTGGTAGTGCCTCCTCTGGCGGACAGTGCAGTTGTACCAGGTTTTCCGGGGCTCACGTTCATCCATTCTTCGTACACGCTGATAGAGGTCCCACCCAGGTTCGCTGTTATGATTTAGCACCGTAAACTACTGCCCCATCATCCACACCAGCCGAGCGGTACGTGTGTGTATGTGACTATGTTGAAGACTCGCCCTCAATTCACACGACATTCATTTGCTAACTATCAACCCAAAAATCCTCATCGCATCAGCCAACGCCAGCAGTAGTAGCACCAGCAGCAGTACCAGCAGCAGCAACTTCTGCACAGAGCTCAGTGTGTAAGTAGAACGGGCTCCAATAGAGCCGTGGGCGTGCAGCCAGTAATACCAGTGCGACACAAAACAATGGGTCCTGAGCCTTTCTGTGTGTCGGTGTGTGTGTGCGAGTTGCAATAAATGTTGGAAAATGCGAGGCACACCTAGCTGTACCCGTCCTTCAAGGAATCCATTTTAATATCGGCCACGGTGGAACGCTTTTAGACGCCATTTACAATAATTTTTGGACATCATTCTGATTGTAGGCTGTTGGGTGGTAGTAGTAGTAGCGGGTTGCAGAATCTAGTGCAGAAAGTTTTTGTTTGCTGTACGATGGTGAACCCGTACGCACACATACACATGCACCGTAACGGAGCCTTACCTGGAGAGAAAATATCTCTCTAATTGATAACGCACCAACCAAACCTGGTACATCTGTCACTTTTCTCGGCTCTCCCATTTGTGTGGTTGTTGCTAAAACACGGGATTCATTCGTCCCTCCAGGACGGTTCCAGGAGAGTTGATCGCATTGCTCTGCCATGGCGTGGAAGCTAACGCTGAGCTAACGTAACTCTCTTTCTATGAAGGGAAAGCTAGTTAAAATGGAAACATCACATTCAACGATACCGAGGGTCGGTGAAATCTGTCGAATCCGCAAATAAAATATACATCATTAACGTTACGTCGATCTAGATGAAGGTAGTTTCAAGGCTTCAAAAGCACATCACAACTGTCAGCATGAGCGTCAGCAGCAAGCTTTGCCTGTGTGGTAACGGATATAAGGGGGGGACAATTAAAACGACTCACTATTTGCATTGTTTACCTTCTTCGGCAACACACAGCAGGATCAGAACTCACGAGAGCGCTACCGTTTTGCATGAGTGCCACCTCGGAACGGTGGGAGAGAGAATTGAGTGACAAACGGTGCGTTATCGGGAACAACTAACCTCACCGCTCACAGGACGCACGGTTACATCAACTGTGTACATCCACTATTTAGCCTACTAATCGATGCTAGGCGAAGTGTGTGCGTGCGCTTATTCTTCTTTTCGCATCGGCAATCGCACTATTTACTCGACCCGATTTGTCAATAGAGAAGTTCTCTACTGCCGATATCGTCGTAGCTGAAGCGATTGATTGAATCGATTTTTTGGGGGATAGAGTTATGCACGGCTAACAAAGCTAACACAATAAATCAGGTCACAGTAGCAAAAACATTGTAGGTTGGGCTGACTACCCCAGTTAGTGGCTAACATCAAGTCAAGGAAGCCTACATCTTGCAAATGTACAGGCCAAAGAGGACGAGGAAGAAAGTCATGCAGACCTAGACGATGTTGGAAGGTTACTGTTGCAATTACTAAGATTTAAAAATTTACTTCTGCACATTCAACCATACTGAGAGTGTTCGAGTCACAATCTTGATGATGCCTTGACCAATTTCTTCTCCGCGCGTTGTGATCTATTCAACTAAGGTTTTGCATTCTTTTTTCTCTCGCTCTCTCTCGCTCTCTCTCTCTCTCTCTCTCTCTCTCTCTCTCTCTCTCTCTCTCTCTGTATTTCCGCTTTACTGACAGGTGGATGACAGATACCTCGGATAGCAGTGAAGCAAAGGCGTCCGCCATCTCGCACGCGACACAAATGCAGAAGGAACGCAGCGAAATCAAGCATACCGAAGGAAAAGCAAATGCGAATGGAATGAACACAAGTGCAAAATAAAATCAAACCACAAAACTAACAAAAAAGCGCAAATATATAAACAAAAAAAACAACAACAAAAAAGGAAAACACCATTACAAACAAAAGGAAAAAGAAGAAGAACAAAAAACATTAAGGTACCATTCAATTTATGAGCATTAAGCCAACGCAAAATGGGGACAACACTGACAAAAGAACAAATAAGCAAATAACATTTACTAGAAATAAACGTAACAGCAAATAACCGTATACACCTAATATAATAACAATCAAAATAACAAACAAAAAGGAAACGTATGCTAGCAATGTAGCAACAAAAATACCAAAACAACAACAACAACACAGCAAACAAAAGCAAAACCAAACCAAACACAAGGGAATAATAAAAGCAAATAATAACACATTCGTAAAAGCAAATAATTAAATCAGGAATACTTTGGTTGCGCGGTGGACGAAGTATCGAAACAAATCTTTTTCATACCCACAACATTAGCCCTCCCGTTTCATTCTCCAAGACGTTAAAAATTCAAAGTTTTCTTTATCAACCTTCAAAGATGCGAACAAACATCCTTCTATATTAACTGTATCTCTACCTGCAAACCTTTCGAATTTCTGTATTTATATCTGTTTGTCGGTGTGTGTGTGTGTGTGTGCGAGTGTGAAAGGAGCTAGATATTAAACGATTTGTGTAAGCGATAGCCGAACAATCGTGTTTGTTGAAGGCGTTACCTTCATCAGCGAGTGAGTCAGTATATCTTCTATGCGTGCGCGAGTGAGTGTGTTTGTGATTATAGACTGCAGGTGGACTCCTGAAAGGGTTTGAACGCGCGCGCGTGTGTGTGTGTGTGTGCGGGGCTGCTGTTGGCACCCGTCTGTTTAGAGAAGGAAAACCTAACTAACCTCAGTAAGGCGACTCGGCCAAATGGCACCCGTTTCGCGTGCGTCGTTCATACTGCGCCGCTGTGTGGGAGCAATTGGTGCGTGTTCGCGACCAAGCAATCACAGTTAGTGTTCATGCTGCAGCTCGTGCCCGTGCGTTGCGGGGTTCCGTTGTGTGTGGCGCGTTTTTTGAAGATCGGTTGGACGCTAGGGAAGTGCCGGGACCGTTGGCGAAATGTGGATTGCAGCCGGACAAGCTGCTAGTAGCAAGTGTGCGCAGTGCAATAGCAGGTAGTGCCTAGACCATCGATCGCGCCGCGATCGAAAACGACACCGACGTGCACACATACATACATACACACGCACCATCTCTATATACGCGCGTTTGTCGGGTCGGGTGGCGTGTGCGTTCGAGAAGGGTCGCCACCGTTCGCAATCAAAATCTTCACGCATCAGAACTGCTACCGAGACCGGTAGCGTAGTAACTAGTGGCAAAGCGGAAGCAGTAGGACAGCCAAAATACACCAAGCAAACATTCTCAGCAAGCAACCAGGTACCTACGGAAACACTGTTCACCATCATCACCAAGCCTTCGTGTGTGTGTGCACGCGCGTGTGTGTGTGTGTGTGTTTGGGGTTGTATTTTGATTTTGCAATTTTGCCGCTCACCGTCTGACCGTAAGCGGCGTATGCGCTGGTGACTTCAGTGACAGAGTTTCCTTAAACCCAAAACCGTGCTATAAAAACAAACAAACAAACAAACAAAAAATCAACCCCCGTTTCAATCCGAGTGTTGTGATTCCGTACTACCGACGCGCCGACCGGGAGCCGGAACTGTTTCGGAACATGTCGCCTCAAGTTTCGTGGTTTCACCGGTACCTGCCGATTGGTCGGTGCAAGTTAACCGAACGAAGACTACCGGACCGGACGTCGTGGTTACTGCTCACGCTCATCCTGATCAGCACCCCCGGAAGGCTACAGTCAACGGCAGCCGACGATCGGGGACTTCACAAGCGAGGTAAGTCACTAAGACGTCCTGCATGACACTCACTATAGAGCTATGGGCAAAGCTCCTCGAGGTTAGAGTACCAAGAATTGGGCATCGTACAAAAGCCTTGACTGTTGAACAGGCTCACGATTGTGTGGAGTGCCTAGAGGACACTAGAGGATTCACCTTCTGTTACCTCAAGAGGAACTCAAGAGTTGTTGGCTTCCTTGGTTATGGAACCTGCGGCTGACGCCTCAAATACACAACAAGACAAAGGTGTCCCAAACTTGTGAGACACCCGACAACCCACTTTGACGTAAAGGAGTTGTCGTAATGAATGTCTGGATATCTACCATTCTTGAAGCTCACCATTGCACATTATCCGAATGGTTAATGTAACGTGACGTCATTTTCGATTTAAAAGGCCAGACTTATTCTAAATTCTGCCCACTCTCTAACAAAGCAGAGCTAAGCACATACCTCGGATAAGTGCTTTCGGCACAATTATTACACTATAAAACATCTGTTTAGTCCTGTTAGTATCTCCCCACGGTCAAAATTAAAACTACTTCACACTATGCAAGACACCGACAGTAATGATCTTGGGACGGTCTCATCGCATTAGGTCAGCTGATAGTTTTGGTAGCCACTCTTAACGAGCTTTAAAGTTTGATTGCGGGTACTCGTACATTTATAATGCTCTGGAGAGAATGTCTGTTTTTTATTTATAGTTTCGCAGCGTGAAACTCTACAAAACACCCTCCACACTGCATCACATTACGTAGTTTGATTACCTCGGTTAATCTCTCGTTCAATGGATGGTAGCCATTTTATAGATTCCGGGGAATTCTAATGAAATGAGGTTATTTAATTCTTTTTTTTTTTTTTAATAGCAACACATTCTAGGTTTACTGGCGCGTGCTACGAGGGCATGACGGTTGGTCTCCTCACTATCCCTATCATAATCCCGTGGATGGACAGTGGAAAAGTTTCAAACGTATCAAACACATCATGGCGCCCCGTGGTAGGCTTCGTTTATTTGTGCGCTCTGAAATGAATTTTAATCTACACCACCATGGGCCCATCCCTCGGTGCTGTACGATTCACTGTAAGGATTCACTGGCTGTAGCGCATGATGTCTCTGTTTTCTGATGCTGTGCGGACTGATGATGTAAAACTAACGATAGCGATGGACCTTGAAATGTAGGGCTTCAGGTTGAGCTTGTGTAGTTTGCCAGATAGCGTACGATCTGCTCGTTTGCGACGAGCAGGACGCAACGTAATAACTGGAAACATTCATCCCTTCCTGCTTGGTACAGCAACTTCACGGTCATGGCCACTAAAACATATGCAGCATCTCCAATTCTTCCAAGTATTAGAACGATTAGATTACTCATTATCGCAAAACTTCTTGGAACATTGTATCATTTCGCCCCGGTGCGTCAGTGAGCGGCACAGACAGGCGATGAAAACTGTGTAATATCCGCCAATTTTCCTTCCTACCTCGAAATACCATTTGCGTTTTGCATTTCCGGCCAAATGTTGATGTGATGTCACTGCTCGCCGTCTCCCTAGTTCCACCCTGTGTTTACCTTGGCCACCTACCCGTTGCGTTACACTCACCGAACTCCACCGCAACCGGGTGGACTCCATTAGTGTACGTTATGTTTCTGGTCCGTTTTATTTTTATGCTCACATAAATAACAACAAGCGGATAGATCAGGGGTCAGAGTCATTGGAGTGTACCGAGCACTGTGTGTACAGCATAGGCCTCCAAATGGGTACGGGGCGATGTCATACCGGTTAAGCAAACGCACCCCGGACCTGCCCTGATCGGTGCTGTGGAAAGGAAAGAAGCAAAAGGAACGAAATGAACAGTGTCCGTAACGCACAGAGCAGTGCTTTAAATTTAAACAAACAAGAAGAAATCTGTACCAGCGAATCAGCGTCGGGCGTGTTTTTTTTTTTCGGGGGTGG
>KZ064160.1:7319-18846 GCA_002091835.1 Anopheles maculatus | reverse complement strand
AATCAGCATATTGGCCTGTTCTCAGATCGGACGATCCCGATGATCGTTTATTTAGGCTAGCGTGGTGGTGGTCCTAACTATCGTTATTTGCTCAGCTGCATGTTTATAGATTTTGAACCGTAATTATGTTATTTGCCTGCCCAGCGTTTTCCGTCTATTTTGTATATTTATCGAAACGGCGTACCAAGGTTTATTGATTTAAGAATTCTTGTTTAAATTTCCTTTATTGTCGCGTTCGCAACAAGTGAGCTGTCAGCACCGTACGTCTGGTGGTAAAAAACACAAGGAATTAGTGTCTACTAGGAAATTCAGCAAAAAAACTGTATTGATAAAAATCGATTACGAATCAGCAAAATTCATGATCGATAAGGAATTGCTACATAACACATAGCCATGGCAATCGAATCTGAACACTCGGGTGGTTTCTAGAGTAGATTTATTCTTATTACTACATTGGTTTTATATTTTATGGACATTAACTACATGCAATCAAATTAAAACATAAATATAAATACGTTATTTCCTATGTAACTTTTGGTTCAATTCATTTAGAATATTCATTCATTTTCAATCGCAACCGTCCAATAGAGCCATGTCCGGGAACTAGAGCTGATTAAACCGATACGATTATAAGGCGGCTTAACTGCACCAGTTCTGATATTTCTGTACACCACTTTCTAGGAACTAAATCTTTTGTCGAGCTACTAATGCTCTGGTACGTGCGTGTCTGTCACTGCATTTAATCCTTCTAACTTAGATAAATCAGACACCATTACACATGCGCGATTGTTTGCCTTGCTGTAGTAAACAATAATTTCCTGGAAGTGGGAGCGCGAACGAACTTCAGGAATTTATTTTTGTCTATTACAGCGTTTCTTGATAGATCTGCGGCATGCGTCAGTTGAAGTTTCATCATCGTCAAGCAAACTTCGACATGCGGCAATTGAACTGCAAATGTCATATGCATTCTAAGACATGCGGGAACTTGAACTTCAAGCAGCGTCAATTGAACTGGACCACTCTAGGAACGGATGGTTCCTATCCCGGAACTAAATGTTCTTTTCACAGGCGGTGTATTTTCTGGTTGGAAAGTTGAAATTTACCTTAATGAATTAAACGGTTCTGCTAATTTACCCCTACTTAAATTTTGAGTCATGTCGAAGTTTGCTTGACGATGATGAAACTTCAACTGACGTATGCCTCAGATCAATCGAGAAACGCTGTATAATGTTTACGTTGAAGTCCTTATCTTGCGAACTCATTAATTCTTGCGAGATTAGATAAGAGTTGCAACATATGACCCGCCGCACTGGGATTACTTGGACATGTTCGAAGCTTATACGCGGAGATTGATGTTTTGTTGGCAGTTGCGAATTGAATTTTGAGTTGGAAGCATCAAACATACCGTCGAATGTAAATTTACTTACGTCCAATGTTAGTTATTTTACGTAACGTGTATTGATTTTACATAAAGATTTAACAAGCAAATACGTATTATTTACAACTTAAAAATGTATCAATTACAGTGGCATTCTTCTACACCAACAAGCGGAAGTGTTCGACAGTGCTAATGTGCATCTGACAGCATATAAAGTGTTGTTTGTTTTTACTGTTTTACGTAAAGGTAAGTTTAAACAATAGAAAAGTTAGTGTATAGAGTCTATCCATGTTTTTGAGTTGTGAAGAATACTTCTATTTAAAAAAAATTAAAACGGTAATAGCTATTTGCTACACAAACTATACTAATGCTTCCTCTCTCACTTGAAAAAATGATAATACTGTAATATAATAAGCCTATGCCACAGCTACAGCTAAAACATGTGAGATTTTTTAACCAGAAATAATCAAAAGTAATGGTATTCAAATGCAGAATAGGTCAGATAACGTGTGAGAGTGCAAGTTTAAGTGGAATGCAGAGAGAATGATTAAAACGAATCGCACCGTGTGTACTGCGGTCTAACATTTGTGGCTAATCACAAACGACGGACATAAATCGCTCAAGTTATTACTGCAAAGATCGAGCGGAAACAAAGAAAAAAATATATAGAAAGCATTGTACGCTCAGGACGATGATAAGAAAATAGTGGCTGCCAAAGTAGAGGCAAAAGTAGGGGACGTTTGCAAATCCTCAGCCAGTAGTGAGAGATCATTCCTTAATTCTGCAAGGGGCGATCCATCAATTACGTAACGCTCATAGCGGGGGGGAGGGAGTTCGCTCAAGCGTTACGTTTTGTTACACAGGGGAGGGGGGAGTTTTTTTTTTTATTTTTTAAACCAATGGGTTCATTTATTGATATATAGATATCTTTAAACTACGTCCCATCAACCACTCCCCGCCTGCGATATTTACCGCGAGGTTTGACCACAGGCGGGCATGCTGCCCTCACAAAATATTATATTAGTAAGAATGCCTTCGTGTTGCATTAAGCTTTTACATAAATTCCTTCTGTCACGCACGTTGCGTGTAACAACTCGCAACAACAGACGGGCCGACCTTCCTACAGAGATCTTTATTGGTACATCTAACGGTGTTCCTCTCCACATACTAAGCACTTTGGCTTGTTTTTGCACCCAAAGGACTGATGCCCTTCTTCTCCACACCGGAAGCAGCATCGGCTGCGATCCGGACCATCGCACGCTACTGCCCGGTGGCCCATCTTCATACAACGGTAGCAACGCTCCGTTGCTGGTCGAGTTGATCGCTCCTCAAAGAAGTAAACGGCAGCACAGCCAATCAACAGCCGGACGTTCGCCATCTTCTTTGCTTCGCTCTCAAGCACTCGGACTCGGGCCCTCTGAAGGCCATTGTCGAACCGCTTGAGCTGGATGTTGTTTAGCTCTACGTCTATGCCGTATCGGTTCGATATGGCCCTCCGCAGCTCTTCCGTAGTAGTAGCCCAGTCGAGGTTATTACACACCATAATTGTCCTTGGCGACGTCAAGACAGCCCGCCCAACATCGCCGACAACTGCTTCCACAATTTTGAAGATAGAGGCAGAATCAGTGCCCCGTTTGCACCGCAACTGCAAGACGTCGTTCGGCATACGCCTCGGGCTGTCCATCGTGTCCGGATTGTAGGCAGACCGGAATGCCGTCAGGACGTCAATATACGACCGTCCTTCTTTCGGCTGAACCTTGACAACGTCTCTGCTTCGCTTCCGACGATTCCTCGCTCTCCGCTGCCGAGCCACCGACTCGTGGTTGCCGGACGATGTTGTTGCCGGCTGGAAGACCGACCCGATGTTCTGCTGCGGAGCGCAGTTCGCATTCCGCCCGTCTGGCGGCTGATTCGGCTTCTTACTGACCTGCTTGTTTTGCCGCTGTGGTTGTTGTTTCGGCAAAGCAGGAGCAGGAGTCTCCTTCTTTTTTGCCGGCTTGCGCCGGACAACCTCGCTCCACTTCTCAGCTGCTTCCACAGCTGAAGATGATGGCTCCGCGATCGTCTGCTTCGAAGCAACTGCAGACGGCAACGCTGATGTTGATGGCGGTTGCGTTGCCCGCGAAACGGCGCTAGGGGAGTTTCTCCTTCCGTCCAGAAGCTCCTCAACCCTAGTTTGTAGACGCGCAATATCACGGTTCGCCGTCTCCAATTGCTCCTTGATCTCCTTCAGCTGTTGATGAAGATCCGCATTCTCCAGGATGTACTGTTGAGCTTTTCGTTCAACCCCATCCATCTCGACCAGGAGGTCATCGTAGTCCTTGGCCAGCTTCTCATACTCGTCGTTCTCGTCATACGAGAAATCCGAGTCCTCATCCGACGGCAAGAGGTCTTCAATCTGGCCAAAACTCAGGCCCTTCAGCTGTACCCGTGGCTTCTTCAGGTACTTTTCCGATGGTGGTGTGGTTTGTTTAGCTGTTGGCGCGGCTGATGTTGTTGCCGCAGCCTTTTCCCCGGTTTGGGGCACTTCCGAGCTCAACGCCTTTAGCGCGCTCCGAGTGCTGCGCTTTGGCGGAGCTATCGGCTCAAACGGCGACGGTCCCTGGAAGGCATCACCCTTGCTTTTGCACATTTTCAATAGAGAAATTGATGCCTTTCACACGTTATTAATAGCCTTATGAGTCAGGGGTCAGATGACCCCTGCCCCTGGATGGACCAAGCGCTGGTGAAATTGCGCTTGGGGGCAATGAGAAACACTTATTTTCCGCACTAATTGACCGTTTTTCATCCAGTTTTCGGCTATAGGCACTGAATTGGCACTGCTACTGTCGATTAAGATCGTTTCCGGGTCGAAAATCGCAAAATTTTGTGCACATTGAATTTGACAACAGGTGTTGTTGTTGTTGTTGTTGTTGTTGTTGGATCAAAGCACTAATTTTGCACTCGCTGTTTTTCGATCCAGATCGACCGGCATCCACTCTTTTTATGTTGATATCGCTAGATTACCACCAAATCTAATGTTTTATGGCGAAAACCGCGTCTCGATTGATGATTTTGGCACTGATAAAAGCGAAAAAGTTCCCCCGTACACAATGTATGGGGACTTTGTTTACACTTATTTTCACCAAAAAACCACCGATTTTCACTCCGTTTTCAATCGTATCCGTTAGAAAACGTCGTTAACATCACTCTAAAGTACTTTTTGTAGCCTTTCCTGCTATTTTGCACACTTTTTTGAACGATAAACACAGAGCTCAGAACTCCGGTACCGCACTCTATGAGCTGTCAAAACACCACCGGGGAGGGGGGGAGTTATACTTTTGTTACGTAACGGGAAAAAATATTCTGGGTTTTTTCTGTTGTTATTTCGTTATTTCAGTGGCTGAACAAGCCGCCGTGTAGGTCTTATGCGGAATTGGCTAAATGAGGGCCTAAATGAGGGCTATTTTGAAAAATATTGAGGCACCTGGATGTAGTGGGGTGTGAATAGCCAGGCCTTTTCTTATACTATCAGGACTAGTTCTACCTCATGATCACTGTGGGTCATCAGTTTAGTGCGATACTCTGTGGTGATAAGACGTGCTTTTTGGGCATCCAGTTTCAGAGATTAAGTGACAGTGATAGCGACACAAGAGTAAAAGAGACACAAAAGTGCGACAGTGCTAGTTAAACAGAGACAGATCTACTTCTTGGTCGGACCGCATGGTCTTTGTCGGGGAAGTATAAACCGGTCTAGCCAGTTTGTTATTTAAATTCTTACTTATTTGTTTGAGACTGTAAGTAAAAACCTTTAATTTAATAAGAGTAGCATCCACAAACAAAACATGGGGGGACCAGGCTCAGCCTGGGGGAGTAATCCCAACGCTCCACCAAACATCCGAGGTATACAGGTTCCACTATGGATGGATTTGGACGATAAGCTAGGAGAACTGTTTTTCCTAGTGATGAGTCCAAAGAAGGGATTTGTTCTACCAAAAAACCCTTTTATTATTCAGAAAAGTCTAGTAAACCACGCAGGCGATATTGAACCGTGTACGCCAATAGACAAAGGATCTAAACTTTTGCTGAAGACTAGAAATCGTGCGCAGTTCGATAAACTGCAAAACCCAAAAAAATTAATAAACGGTACGGAGGTGAGCATCACATCACACCCACACTTGAACAGCGTGCAGTGCGTGATTGTCTGTAACAGTCTTGATGGCTTATCAGATGATGAGATTTTGGCTGAAATGAAAGAGCAAAAGATCATCTCGTTTAACCGGTTCATGCGTAAAGAGGACGGACAGATAAAGCCAACCAACTCTTTCCTCCTAAAGGTAGACGCAGTAGTGGTGCCTAATGAGGTGCGTGTCGGTTGCCTTATTGTCAAAACCCGCACATACTATCCTCGACCGATGATCTGCACGAATTGTCTCGTTATCGGACATACAAAGAACCGGTGCACACAACCAAGTAACTGTTCAAACTGCGGAGAAGTAGAACACGGAGAATGTTCATCTCCTGCGAAATGCAAAAATTGCTTAGGCAGTCACGCATCGCTTAACCGCTCATGTCCCTCTTACATTAACGAACAAACAATTATCAAAATAAAAATCGACAACTGCACTTCGTATGCGCAAGCCAAAATCATTTTCGAAAACGGAAAAAATCAGTAAACGAAAGACTACAGTTGGCGCAGCAAGAATCTACGAAAGACCGACAGATTACCGAACTTACAAAAACTATAGCTTCACTACAAGCAAAAATGGAAGAGATGAGTGTAAACACTGCAAAACTGCTAAAAGAACGAGACAACCTACGTAGCATGTATATCAATACCATCAAACACAAATCTAATACGCAAACAGAATCCGTCAACTCTGATAGTTCAGATAACGAAAGTAACGCACCAATTCTTAATAACCCACACAACGAAAATCAAACGAACGATACAAACACTCCGAAAATAAATGATAACAACGACTGTCATAACGGTAAATCAACGCACAAAAGAAAAGTAGACACATCTTCATCTACCGAAGAGAACTTCACTCCCGAAACGAAACCAACCACACACGCACATACTGAAACCACAAAAGTTAAAACGAGAAAACGATCAAAAACCCGTAAAAACTAATAATCTCTTATAAAGATGGAAAAGACCTCCGATTTGTGCAACTTTTGATAACTTCTCTACAATTTATATTCGATCACTTAAATATTAATCCGAATCGCTCATCTTATATTCTTTCATGGAATATCAGAGGTATGAACAAAAATATTGATGAACTTAAAATTATTATTCTAAAGTACAATCCCTGCTTCATTGCATTGCAAGAAATTAATCATATCCCAAATACATTACATCACAAAACTTTAAACAATTACGATTGGATCTTCAACAAGAAACCAACACTGCAACACAGCGTTTGTCTTGCGGTTAGAAAAGATATCCCATATAAAAACCTCAACATTTCATCGGACTTACCACTACTAGCTATCACAACTAAAGTACCTTTTGATATTAAAATAGTCTGTACCTACTTACCCAACAGACTGCATCCAATAAACGAACTTTCAGTATACCTAACACAAACCCTCAATCAAATTAATGGTCCTGTAGCCCTTGTAGGCGATTTAAATGCTTCAAACACAAGCTGGAACAACCCGAAAAACAATAATAGAGGAAAGATCCTGGAAAATTTATTCAACTTGAACAACCTGCAAGTTTTAAGCAACCCGTTACCCACCAGAATATCTCCAAGTGATGGTACCGGATCCAGTATTGATCATTGTGCAGTGTCAACTTGCTCAGCTTCACTATTTAGTGTATCGGTAGAAAAAGATTTACACGGTAGTGATCACTTTCCTATCCTCATTTACAATGACCTCAATGATGCCCATCCCAGGCTACGACCAAGGTGGAAGTACGATAAAGCCGACTGGTCTAGCTATAAATTTTTTATAGACAATATAATTACTGAGCCGGCACTGCTGTCAGTTGACGCCTTCTGCAATATACTTCTTAAAGCGGCCGAGCAAAGTATTCCACGGTCGACTGGCAAAATTCCAAATAAAAATGTTTCATGGTGGAATGAATCAGTCGAAAAGGCAATCTCTGATAGAAGAAAAGCGTTAAGAAAACTCAGAAAAGCGAGCAGAATACAGAATAATCCAAATGCCCCATATCTTGCATCACTGTATCGAAAAGCAAATTTGAAAGCCAAAACAGAAATAGAAAAAGCAAAAAAGTAGAGCTGGGAGAATTTTGTCACAAGTCTAAACCCATCACTGTCTTGTAAAGACATATGGAGAAAGGTCAACAGCCTATCAGGAAAAAGACAATTCTCTTTTCCTACTCTTGTAATTAACAATGACCCAGTTACCACTCCATCTGGTGTAGCTGAACATTTTGCAAATCATTTCTACGAGGCTTCTGCAACATCTAAATATTCTGCCTCTTTCATTAAAGAGCAGAATAAAAGGAAAAAAACTACACAATCCGTCATCGATACAAACAGTTCAAGGTACAACAAAAACTTCTCTCTAGGAGAACTCAACTGGGCTCTACAGAAATGTAAAGGAAATTCTGCAGGACCTGATGACATTGGGTACCCACTGCTTAAACAGCTTCCTGAATACGCTTTACAATGTCTCCTTAACATATACAACAACATTTGGAATACAGGTGTGATTCCAGACAAATGGAAATCTAGCTTCATTGTACCTATTCTAAAAGCAGAAAAACCCAACCATAACGTTGACAGTTATCGACCCATATCCTTATTATGCTGTATTAGTAAAGTTCTGGAACGGTTGGTTAACCGACGTTTAGTCCTTGAACTAGAAGAGAGAAAACTTCTAAGTAACCAACAACACGCATACAGATGGGGTCGTGGTACTGAATCATACTTTGCCAGTTTTGAGAATGTTTTGGCAGAGGCCAGAAAAAATAAACATCTTACGGATTGTGCAGTGGTTGATCTATCTAAAGCTTTTGATCGTACCTGGCGCCTGGGCATACTTGAGCAACTGAATAAATGGGGTATAGGAGGTCGTATGATCAAGTTCATTCAGAATTTCCTCACTGACCGTACATTTCAAGTTCAAATAGGAGCTAGTACATCCGAACTAAAAAATCTAGAAAACGGGGTCCCACAAGGAGCAATCCTATCACCTATCCTCTTCCTTATTAGCTTGGAATCCTTAATTTCAAATATTCCCACTAATATTCAAACCTTTATCTACGCGGATGATATAATCCTAGTTTCATCGGACATCTCTGAAAAAAATAACAGAATTAAACTAGAGTTCGCTTTAAAAAAACTGTATAACTGGTGTTGCAAAAACGGTCATAATTTATCCACTACGAAAAGTAAAATCTTACACATTTGTAATAACTCACACAACAAAACATTGAAACCTATAAAAATTAATTCAGACATTGTTCCCAATGTAAGATCAGCCAAAATTCTTGGAATTGTGATAGACTCTCGTCTAAAATTTCGCCAGCATTTTCTCTACATAAAAAAAGGTATCAAAGGTAGACTACACCTGTTGCAGCTATTAGGTTGCGGAAGAATGCGATCGTCTAGAAAGACTCTAATCAATATCTTCAACAGTTGGTTTGTCCCTAAGCTGTTGTATGGTATTGAATTTGTCACTATGGGAAGTACTAACTTTAGCGCCAAACTTTCGCCTATCTACCAATCCGCTTTGAAAAAAGTAACCGGCGCTTTTATAACCAGTCCAAATAACGCTGTTTTATGTGAAAGTGGTCAGTTACCTTTGGACTATGTTATAGCATTGAAAATAGTCAATGCAGCCGGCAGACTGCTTGAGAAAGGCCTAATAGCAGAGTCTTTTCTCGAAAGATCCGACAATCTGTTTAAACAACTGACAGGTCAAAACACTCCAAAAATCGCCCAGCTCATCAAAAATTCTGATAGGTCTTGGTTTAGTGACAGCCCACAGGTCGACTGGACTTTACACAGACTGCTTGGAGCGGGTGCTAACAGACAGATAGCACTGAAGCACTTCCAAAAGTTGATAACGGAAAAATATGGCATCTTTCACAAGATCTACATCGATGGCTCAGTTGACAACAGCTCTGCAGGCTGTGGAATATTCTCCACTAATACCAGTAGTAGCATAAAGCTCCCTGAAAATACGTCCATATTTTCAGCGGAAGCCATAGCCATAGCCATAGCATCAGAGGAAGCCTCTGTCAGGGACAGACCTAACGTTATCTTCACAGATAGCGCTAGCGTTCTGAAGGCTTTGGAAAAAGGCAGCTCACGGAATCCACACTTGCAGGCAATTGATTCGGTATCAGAAAACCGATCGATCGTTTACTGTTGGGTACCGGGACACTGTGGAATAAAGGGTAACGAGACAGCAGACCAACTTGCAAATGAGGGTAGACGAATAAAGGAACTTGTCGAAGTACCCATCTCCAGAGCCGATGCGACGGTTTGGTGGACAAATTTGATAGAACAACACTGGCAGAACAAGTGGAACACCTTACCACTCACCAACCTCAAAGCCATCAAACAATCTACAGCACCGTGGACCGACCCACCGGACCAAAACGATCAAAGGGTGATTACTAGATTGCGAATTGGCCACACGCGTCTGACCCACACGCACAGATTGAAGAAAGAAACTCCTCTAATCTGTTCGTTCTGTGGAGTGGAATTGACAGTTCATCATATCCTTATTGACTGCTACGGATACAGCGTGGAAAGACAGAAATTCGACATTGGAAATCATATCGACGTGGTACTGTCTAACAACCAAAAAGAAATAGAAAAGCTGTTGAATTTTCTAAAAGAAACTGGACTGTACAGTGAATTATAAACTCTACTCTTCTCTTACAATTTCTACTCTTCATTTTTGTTTCATTATTGTTATTACCATTATTTATATATATATAGATACATTTTTTAGATATAATTTGTGTGTGTGTGTGTGTATAAATACGTATGTGGTTTTAACCAACTCTTTCCTCCTAAAGGTAGACGCAGTAGTGGTGCCTAATGAGGTGCGTGTCGGTTGCCTTATTGTCAAAACCCGCACATACTATCCTCGACCGATGATCTGCACGAATTGTCTCGTTATCGGACATACAAAGAACCGGTGCACACAACCAAGTAACTGTTCAAACTGCGGAGAAGTAGAACACGGAGAATGTTCATCTCTTGCGAAATGCAAAAATTGCTTAGGCAGTCACGCATCGCTTAACCGCTCATGTCCCTCTTATATTAACGAACAAACAATTATCAAAATAAAAATCGACAACTGCACTTCGTATGCGCAAGCCAAAATCATTTTCGAAAACGGAAAAAAATCAGTAAACGAAAGACTACAGTTGGCGCAGCAAGAATCTACGAAAGACCGACAGATTACCGAACTTACAAAAACTATAGCTTCACTACAAGCAAAAATGGAAGAGATGAGTGTAAACACTGCAAAACTGCTAAAAGAACGAGACAACCTACGTAGCATGTATATCAATACCATCAAACACAAATCTAATACGCAAACAGAATCCGTCAACTCCGATAGTTCAGATAACGAAAATAACGCACCAATTCTTAATAACCCACACAACGAAAATCAAACGAACGATACAAACACTCCGAAAAAAAAATGATAACAACGACTGTCATAACGGTAAATCAACGCACAAAAGAAAAGTAGACACATCTTCATCTACCGAAGAGAACTTCACTCCCGAAACGAAACCAACCACACACGCACATATTGAAACCACAAAAGTTAAAACGAGAAAACGATCAAAAACCCGTAAAAACTAATAATTTCATATAAAGATGGAAAAGACCTCTGATTTGTGCAACTTTTGATAACTCCTCTACAATTTATACACGATCACTTAAATATTAATCCGAATCGCTCATCTTATATTCTTTCATGGAATATCAGAGGTATGAACAAAAATATCGATGAACTTAAAATTATTATTCTAAAGTACAATCCCTGCTTCATTGCATTGCAAGAAATTAATCATATCCCAAATACATTACATCACAAAACTTTAAACAATTACGATTGGATCTTCAACAAGAAACCAACACTGCAACACAGCGTTTGTCTTGCGGTGAGAAAAGATATCCCATATAAAAACCTCAACATTTCATCGGACTTACC
>KZ064159.1:12823-23351 GCA_002091835.1 Anopheles maculatus | reverse complement strand
TGGGGCTCGAAGCTCGCCGACGAAGCTTCTGAGCCTCCCGAAAAGCTGAGCCTTACTTGTTGTGTTCTGGCGTGGAGATTGTGGAGGTCGTAGTAATTCGACCGCATACCTTCATGGGTTAGTGAGCGCGTCGGGCTCGCGAACGTGCCCTAAAGCGTCTTTCTATTGCCCGGGGTTGTGTTGATACAGCGCTGCAAACCCGCTCGCATCGACACGTTGGAAAATGTCACCGACATTTGTGTCCGTGTGGTTCGGGGGAGTCAAAATTCAATAAATCCATCTTGAACACTCAACAAGCTCAAACTCCCACATATTCACACTGGATTTGACTAAAATTCTAGGTGATGTCGGTATGGGAACAAGGTATGTAACCGAAGTGGCTTGTCGCTCACGGGCGTAGGTTTTGGCAGTTATGTAGCAATAATATTAACATACAGTTTTCAGCGAACGCACGATCGACCGTACCCGTACCTATTGGGAAACATTGGAATGTTCTCAACCACATGTGAAGCGACGCATCGTTGAGCTTCTGAATGGTTCTTAACACACACACACAAGAGATGGGCGAGATAGACCAAAAAAGAAACTTCCCCAATATTACGGCACGTCTAACCTTTTCAAAAACCCCTATTGTTTCAATCGCGGCGCGTTACTCCGATGGCGCTTTGTACGTGAATATTCGGTCGTGAAGTTTCGATTGAAGATAACATTGCGCTGTGCTATAACAGCTGCAAGAATCAGTGTTTTTTTTTGA
Source organism: Anopheles maculatus (assembly GCA_002091835.1). Taxonomy (NCBI): domain Eukaryota; kingdom Metazoa; phylum Arthropoda; class Insecta; order Diptera; family Culicidae; genus Anopheles; species Anopheles maculatus. Next base: position 22,597 of record KZ064159.1, on the reverse strand, counting down.
CTGCTTGCATGCTACTTATTGCTACTGTAGACTGAGAAACAAAATATGTTTCAATACGGGACTAACCATTCTTTAAATGTGCCCCCCCAGTTACTGTTGCCGGATTGTATTTGACCGTTTTCTATACGCTATCAGTACCCAAAAATCGTGCCTGTTTGCTACCGGCAGTGGGGAAAATTGGGCGACAGTGAAAAAATAAACATCACCCACTACAGTCGGGCGGAAATCCAGCGTTGTTCGCATCCCCGTTTTATCGTGCTGCCCCGATGACCTGCTTTCTTATCTGCGCAATCAGCGGGTTTCTGCAACATCTTTCACTTGTGTGTTTGACAAATTGTACTTTCTTTTTGCACCCGTACACGGTATCGAAACCGTCGAGCGGTCGAATGTTTCCAAGCGGCTGGAAAATGAACTATTGACTCTAAAGCGTTTGCGCTGCGTCGTTGTTTACCGAAATTTATTTTTATATCTCCTATGCTGGTTTAGATTGTTTGGTTTTCCCGCAGCACCCTCTTGACCGTTTGTCTACGTTTGATGTGTGTCTAAGAATGATTGAATGGTACACATTAATTTTAGTATCATTTGTTCTTGTCATCAGTTGTTAAAGTAATGTTATTGATTACAATGCAATTAAGCGAGGTTGAGATATGGTTGCGGCAAGGAAAACTTGTACATACTGTTTCTTTACATGAAAAATTCGGGTTTAGGTATTTTAAATAGTACGTAAATGAAGCAAACACTGTAACAGATCTCTCTAGGAATGAAATGCTCACTCGAAACCTAGGTGTGAGAAGCTTTTTATAACATTCATTGCCATTACCTGACATCTTGGCATCAATGTTTGCATTTTTTCAGCTCTTAGTGATCAGTTGCTTCTTCGCCTTTGATTGGATAATAATAATTGGATGCAGTTGGTCAATACAGTGATCCTTTCAAAAATTGCTACAAGTTTCTTAGAGCGAACACGCATCCGCCTTTGTTGGCATTGTTGCATACTTGAACGGTGAGTTTTTATACAACAATATCCGTCCAATGCTACAAATTCAGAACGATTTGTTTCAACGCGTATGACAAGCCTGGATCATGATCATCTTCAACCGTCTATTGCATGATATAATCCTGAAGAAACTTATGAAACTAGACCTTCCATAACTATTTGATTGAAAGTATCGAGTGACGTACCGATACCAGTTTATCCTGTCAATTCAAAAGTAACTCTGAAGTCCCACCTTAAGAAATCTGATTTTCCTGTTGCATGTTTATACTGTTGTATTAAGTTGTCAAGTACTTTGTTAGACGATCTTAGAATATTTGCACCAGTATATATAATCGACAATTGTAAAGTCAGAACGTTAAGCATTGCGTTGAAAAGTATTATTTATTTAAGTTCGACTGAAATACAAGTTTGCTATCAATAAACATGTTTTACGGTGGTTAATGAAATAATCGGACTAGGATACAGATCATTAGTACTAAAATATAAGATGACAAAAGACTTTGGCGATCGCATGTGCATAACGGAGTTATACTGTCGTCTAGTCATGCTTCTTCTTCTTCTTCTTTATGGCACTACAACCTCGTGAGGTTATGGCCTGCCATAAAACTGGCTTTCCTTGACTTATTTGTTACCCATAGCTGGGTAGTCAGTCCTGCGTCCGTCAGCCAGTCCGACGGGATTTTAACCCTGGTTCTGCCGTGTGAAGACCGTCGCCGCTATCGTATACACCGCTCCTCTAGTCAGGGTTATTCTAGAACATAGAAGTCGGGACATCAGTAACATGAGTTACGCAATCTTTAAATTAAACTGGAAAGACCGAACCAATTTGCCAGAGTATAACGATCGCCCACTGCTGTTAGGATTACAAACATTGGGAAATACAACGAAAAAACGTAAAGGTTACATTAATAACAGGCTTAATGTTAGGGATAATTGATGCTTTATCGTTTTTTACACAAGTTCAATTTCCGGTCGACTTTTTTAGCAACCATATAATGCATATAATGACGCGTCGATTTAACGAGTATTCAATAGACTTTAGCTTCACAATAACTATCAGGTCTATCAGGGAAATCAGGTCTTTGTTTTTCTTCTGACATGAGAAGATTTTGTACATTTCGGAGCTGTTTTAATCGGTGATCAGTAGTTGCTATGCTCAAGGATAAAACGCTCAATATGAGCAAGTGTTCAGAGCAAGTAATTGCAGAGCATCGAATATTTTAGCCAAAGCTGCTCTAAATTAAATGTGACTGATGTAACATTTTTATGATAGGTTGGATTACCGGGAAACAGGAGCGTCCTATGCAAAATCTTCAATATGCCTTACACCAAAATTAAAACTTTTAAATCTAAAACTTAACAAGTAAGCAAGTTCGCAATTCAAAACGGTACAAATCGGCATCTTTATTTCATTCCATTTAAACCAACACATAAACATATGTTGCATCGTTTTGCTACAACGTCGGATACACACAGGCTTTTTTTTTTGTTAAGGTCCACAGCCCATTCTTTGCAGTTCAACTCAAGCAGAGGATGAAAATGCAATCTGTTACCCGGCAAAGCATTCGCAGTGCACAAAAGTAAATAGTTAAGCAGCACATTATTATTACTATTGTTTTCTTGTTGCTTTTGCAAACAACCGCTTTGGCAGTATGGAATCCACTGTTGTTCACTGTTATTTGAGGCATCATTTTTTTTTTTGCTTTTGCCCAGTATTCCCAGTCAGAATCAGAACCGCAGACATAAGGAAGCCTAAGTAAGAACAGGCTAGACTGTTTTCCTGTTTGGAAAGTACAAACGTGGAAGCAATCAAAACGCTTTGGCGAAAGTTCAACTTTTTTGTTTACAGCATAGCAGGCAACAAAAACTGCTTCACGTTGTGTGCTAGCTCAACTCCTAAAGCTGCTAAAATGAACCTATATTTCACCTCTCGCTAGTCTTCACACATTTTATAGAAGAGGTTTTCTAAGGAAATCGGAAGTTTTCTTAAATTTTACAATTCATAATTTAGTCTTCTGAGAACAGTGTGTAGAGCTGGGTTCAAATCTCAACTTAACTCTGCTTCTTACAGATAGAAATAGTGACTGTTTCAATTAGGCTCATTAAGTTAGATAGGACCAATCCAGACAGGACTAACAGTTGTAGCTTCAAAAAGGAAGGAAACACCTTCAAAAAGTATCAATTGAAACAAGGTTTCATAATGCAAAAGTTTGAAACAGAAAGGTTACAACAATACTCTGCTCACCAATGTTACGATAATGCGAATGATTTGATTTGAAAGTTTAAACATAACCACAAAACCCAACATTCACTAGCCAACCGTGTGCGAAAGGATTCGGTTCGTTTATTTTAATGAAATTTTAACATATCTGTCTGCTGTGACCCATACGAGCCGGATCTGTGTGCGTCTAAATGCACAGTTAATGCTGGCTGCCATCTACCGTATCGCATAATGTCAAGACGATAGACACCTTCCCGAAGCATATGGCCATGATGAAATCAAATTAACTACAACCACCACTCAATACCGGCCGTTTGAGATTCTTAGAAATTAAGAAAACCCCCGCTCCTGACGCAACCCAACGTGCTCCGGGTGCTCTCGCTTGTTGTTTGGGCGACTGGCACCAGGCATGCAGCAGCAGCAAATCCAGGCTAACGCCACCGTGCCCACCACGGGGATATTACATTTCCCACATTCTTTGATCTTGGAAGCGCATTGCAATTAGATGATGAGATGGCAGCTGCCATTGCTGCAAAACCTCCCCGATGACATTGAGGGTTTGCCTTACCGAAATTATATCCAACGATCCCGTTTTGTAACCCGTTGCACCAGGTTGCAATGAAAAACGATGCCGAAGGTCAACTCTCTCTCTCTCTCTGTGAAGCGTCAAGTCAGGAAGGAAGTGAACATCTCTATTTTTTCCGGAATCCACCCTAATGCGTCATTTTGATCCAATGACACACAAAGTTTATGCGTTATGGATTTTTCCGTTTTTTGTTTTCCACAACCAAACCAAACCCAAAATACTGGAGCACAGATCCGTTAGATGTGAAACATCCGGCCAAAAAGGATGAAACGATGGCAGCAGTTTATGATGATCGTACTGGAATGGTGAAAAAAAAATCGCATAAATTTAGTGAGTGTGTGTTTGTGTGAATAGGAAATGTGTGCCAGGTGCACTAGCCATTCATCATTCGTCATCATGCGGTAGCCATAAACAACCCACAAATTCCTCCATTTTTCTCGCATGATGGATACTTTTGAATCCACTTTTTTGTTTGTGTGTGTGTGTCTGTGTGTTGTGAGAAGAGTTACACAAAATAAACAAACATTAGCAACAATCACGGTGCCAGATTATGCTGTTATGCCCAAACCGGATGCCGATCGGGATAGGTTCGATCGGAGCAGATCCGATTTTAATACCGAGCGCAAATGAATATGGAAATTTTGACGCTTGAAAAACATAATGGACGAGCCGTCGTACCGTAAATCATAGCGGGATAGACGCCGGTAGCCACCGGTAACGGACAAGCATGCCGACCCTCGATAACATTTAGATTTACATCTTCGCGTGGTCGTTCGGTGTGCACAAAATTGCAAGTTCTGTGCAAGCGTCGCCGCGTATTGGTTTTTCGGTTCCACGTGGTTCCAAAGTGCTGTTCGGTGTCGTGTACACTCGTGCCGATGGAGGGTGTTTATGTTCGCGCCTGCCAGGCGCTAGCAGCAATCAATTTCAAGTGGTTTCCGGTACGGAAGAAAGCGGAATTTGTTTACACGTTGTCAGTTTTGGTCCGGGCGGTGGTGGCAACGGCCTATTTGCTCCGATTAAACGTTGTTCACACATACTCATCATCTGTGGTCCATCACGTTTAGTGCACACAAACACAACGTAGCGAATAGTTTGCCCGATGCCACACGCACGCATCTAGAACAGGTTCCTCCAAGGTTTTGTGAGTCTGAGTACGTGTATTCCGCGATATTTAACCTTAAAAAAAGTAATAATTACATCATCATTTCAAAAACAATTCTACCTACAAAATGGCACCCGGCTGCCCTGCTGTAAATTATCTTACTATATAATAAAAATCAGGAATTACCAATCATCACACATGGTGGTGACAATACGGCGTCAAGCCGTAATAATGGATAATAAATAAAAATAAAATAAATAATAAAAATCAACATTCTCCTCCACGGTCGCCGATAAAGGTCTGCTTCACAACAACGAAAAAAAAGGAGCTCCAAAGCATCTTTCTCCCTACGCCTACAGCTTTACAACGCCAACCGAAACTTAGGTCGTAAACTTTTTACTTTAACTCGTAGGTAAACAGAAACGCGATACGATAACTTTTTCCTACATCCCCGCGGTCGTAGAGTGACGGGACAGTGCTGGGCGTCTAATTTCGGATAGACGAACAGCAACCATCCATCCCGGCATTTACACCCGAAAGCGCTATTGATTCTAGGACAGACCCTAAGCTCTAAGCCATGCGATGCGTATGGCGATTATGTAAAGTGAACAATTTGGAGTAAATGATGCGAACCTGTTTTTTTTTTTTGGTTTTTTGCAGTAATTGTAAACTGACTAACATATTTCCATCATTCTTCTGTTGACGTGTTTCATCGCTTTTATGAGCTTTATTAAACACTTCGTAATGGTCTTATTTTCCGACCGAGTTTATTTTTGTATTCTGGAAAATAGTTCAAAGTTCCATAATATTAAAGTAGTTTATTAGTTATTTTAAAATTTAATTACGAACGAGAACATCAATTATTGTGAATTACTACGCTAAAACTTAAAAGACAACTCAAAACTCACGACTAAGGAGTTCGAGAGGTCAGGACTTTGAAAGTTATAATTATATTACGACCTCCACTGCTCCTACTACACTCAATTCTGGTTATTTATAGAATCGTAATAAAGAATCATTCGGTTGCACTACCACACCAACCGGCGTATTGGTGACTTTAAGGAGCACCTTTAACAACGAGTGTTTCCCAACAGCTGAACACTTTTCATCAGATAAACCAGAAGAGAATCGAAAATTTTCCGCGAGAATCGAATAACAGCAAAGAACATTGTTGTCACATCCTTATGCCGCGAATGAAATCTTAAACTCCGTACTAAAACAACAAATTAAGCTTTCGTGAGCTCGTGAGCTCGTGAGAACATGTTGTACGCCGTGTTTTTTTTCCCTGAAAGTTGCTTTGAAAACCGAAATAGTGACTGAATTTCAGTGCATGTTTGTTTAAGTCGAATTTTGTGCCAATAAGCCGAACCGGATGATCTTTAGATTTTGATGGAAAGCGCTGTTTATGTTGCAAGATTAAAAAAGAAAAAGTGCTTTCCCGGAAAAAATGTTTGATGGAAACGGTGAACGTTTGGATTTCTTCGTTGGTGTTACACGATTATTTTTATTTTTGTTAAAAACAACAAGCTAGTACTTGTATTGTAAATTGTTGTATTAAAAATCCACCAAGACCTTGTAAGATATACGGTTATTTTCTAAGAAAAATCATATTATATTGTTATGGTAGCAAGACATCGTTTTAGTTCGGCATTAGATGCAAAATTTTAAACAAAATAGAGAAGAAAAAGCACATCATATAAATATTAAACTGTATTTTGCAGTGCAGAACAGTATATCATGACATATAGCATCATAAGCTTACAAGTGCTGTCTGTGTAATCCTCTGTTCAGTACATCGTTCAAATGCAAAATTCAAAAGTTGTGTAACAAAACATCTTTACGTCTCTAGAGCACGTGTCAAATGTCTTAGAAATTGACACATTTATCGGTATTATGCAACACGCCATGGAATAAAACAAACAGTTCCTGGAAATTGTAATTTAAAAAACAAACAAAACCCCATGTTCTTACATTACAGTACCGATTCATTCATGTTGGGTAGAGGTAGGTAGGGTCTAAGTATCCCATACATTTTTGAAAATGAGTTACATTTTTAACATTAAGCTTTTAGCTTTTAGTAAAGCAAGAACGATGTAATTCAATCTTATTATCACACTAATATGTTTTGTTAATGTTTTAATCCGGAAACAGTATCGCGAAACATTTTATTATTTTTAACATAAAGTGTTTATCACTTGAAAACATTTAATCAAAATACAAAGGCTAAATTTTTTGAAAAAAAATGTGATATAGCATTTTTTTTATCTTTTATTGCATAAGTTTAGCTTACAAACACCCATTTTGAAAATTATACAAATCGATCTTGATACTGCATTGGACTTGAAACACCTCTTCCATACAACCCCATTAAAGGTACGTTTTAAGCGACACTGTTTACGTTACATTTGCGTTAAAATGCGCTTTTGAGAAAAATAACAATCCAAACGCTTGCCCAAACATCACGTGAAAGCTCATAAATAATTTGACTACTAAGCAGGAGTACAATACTGCTAGCATTAGTTTCTCGGGTCGTGCACGGAGACACTAAACGAACTCAAAAATTCTAAACTAATTAAAAGCATCTAAACATAAACACAATGCTTCTTCTTTTACCGCATCACTTCACTCCTTTTCCAACGCATAAAGAACCAATCTGCAGTAATTAGAAAAGTAACAGCAAACATTTGCATTTCATAACCGTTGCTGTATGTCACCTGCAGTGTGCAACTGCGTGCCACTTGACTGCCAAGTGTCGAGCACATTTACCAAACATTTTGACATCCATAATTGAGCGGTTCCAGCAGGAAGCTGCCTATATACCGCCGCCGTAAACTTCTGGTTTGATGTGTCGCTGAACGAATTTTATTATTTCCCCTTGGAATACAAACATTCCAAAGCAGCATTCTACACGCATGCAACGTCGTGACTGGGGCTCACAGTTGTCGGCCAAGAAAATATTCATAAGCGTGCCACTGTATGCCCGACCAACCAGTGCCAATCAGACCGGATTGCATGCGTTAACTTGATTTAAACATTCCAATTATCGTGATAATTGTTTGGGAAAACCATTTATAACATTCTCCAAATTTTGCAGACGCTTGTTTTAAATATAAAAATGTGTGTTTCTCGATAAAATTGTGTGTGCTTTATATTTATAACGCCGGCTGTGTTGAGTATTTCTTTTCAAGCATTCCTTTCCGGTTAGCCTGATAAAATCAACAACATTCCTCACATACACGGTTGGTGGTTATTTATAACATTCTCCAAATTTTGCAGACGCTTGTTTTAAATATAAAAATGTGTGTTTCTCGATAAAATTGTGTGTGCTTTATATTTATAACGCCGGCTGTGTTGAGTATTTCTTTTCAAGCATTCCTTTCCGGTTAGCCTGATAAAATCAACAACATTCCTCACATACACGGTTGGTGGTTCGAAACGTAACCGAAACGTACGTTTAATTGCAAAAATTGTAATGCATTTCAAATGAACGCGTGCTTCATATAGCGTCACATTTTTCTATGGCGGAAATAGGAGTGTTCGATCAGCACCGTCTGGTGCTAGCTGGTCTGAACGATGGATGGATGGTTTGGAAAGCTACGCATAGACTTGCCTGGGAATATATCCGTAGAAAATGGTAAACCCTATGAGAGCTGCAGGTTAAACAATGCCGAGGAACTTATTTGCATTGTTAATCATCATTTACGTTCCTGTTCAACTGTATCGAATATTGCATCGCTAATTGGCTAAACGTAATGTGTGGCATGTAAATTAATGTATTCAAAGTTATGATACTAGCTAGCTACAGGATTTGGGTAGAATATAAATCTGTCGACGATAGGGTACGGTAAAAACCGGAAAACAGGTTTCATCTGCTTAAATAGAACATTTTTCTCTCCACAATTTTATTTCCTCTATATCTACTGCAAAACGCTTCATATGTTGTTGCTTGTGAGAAGCTTGTGTAAGGACGTTTCCCTCACTACTAAAAAGAAGACGTTAAGAATGCATCACCAAATGTCGCAGAAACTGTCTCCATCCATCTGTGTCACTAACCCACGCACGCCATTGCACAGTTATGACCGTCAGGTCCGATCAATTTGCTTGAGTTGTCTACCACGGCACCACATTTGTGAGCGAGCAACAAAACAAACCGTGCGACGCAACTGCATTGGCAGATTGATAAATGTTGTTTGTGCAGCTTCAGTCAGTCTGAATACTTTTGACGTGTTGGCTTTGAAAACTCGTACTACCGAAAAATGGAAAACGGGATCGGACAAAACTGGTGATCGATCGATTGTGTGATTGGAGTAAAGTATAAATCAAGACAAAATACACTTTCTGCACCGGATTGTGATTCTTGAGGCGTGCTGGCAAGAAATTGTCAAGATTGCTAACAACCATCGGACAACATTGTATAGTTGATTGCAGTGGAATTCCATTCGAATCAAACGGATTACAGTTGCAAGCATAAGCATTTTGTGAAATGTAATTAAAGGCATGTCATAGCTTAGCGAGTCAACAAACGTTTTATGCAATGATGAGTTTGATAGGTGTCCAATCTTCAAAAAGAAGTTCTCGGCGTATTTGACAGAGAGTCAGAGAGACCTAATTATCTGAACATAGTCATAGTCGCAGAGGATTCGTCGTCTCAGGCATCCAATCTACCTTAAGACTTTGTGGCTAACGAAGCCTTAACGCCCAAAAAGCCTGGTAGAGTTCACAAGGCCAAAATGGTTACAAGGTTTATGTTTATGTACTAATTTACAATTAGTACACAATTCACATTGGGAGACATTTTCTTCTACGAACCGTGAATATCCTGGGTGTGCTCGGTTTTTACGATGCTAGGTATTCCGTCATCCAAA
>KZ064159.1:0-10447 GCA_002091835.1 Anopheles maculatus | reverse complement strand
GGTAAAATGGGGCCGATTAAGCGTGCTGAACGAGGCTTACATGAGGCCTCGCCGATCCTTACGGACTATGGCGCCATTTTGTCTCTGCTTTTTTGCCTGCGAAAGGCTGACAACTTTCACTAGCAGAGCAGCAGCAGCCCCCTATAGTGTTTCGCTGTAATATGAACATGAAGCATGAAACTATGCAGTTGCACGGTGCATTTCTTTCTCACGGTCATCGCTACCAGCCACGGTGCTTTTTTTTTTGTTGGTGTCTTCTACCTCCCAATTGCGCTCGAGGTCGACAAGCATTTGCGAATGGATTTATGTACCACGAAAAGCGCACACAGTGTGATAAGCACGAGGTTACGAATCGCGGCATCCATCACTGGCACATCCACGATGGGGTAATGATTTTTCTTTCCCATTCTCTCTTCCTTAATTGACACAGTCTAGACGTACGGAGCAAGTACGAAGCACTCGAGCCGGAGCTCAGGAAAAGGAAAAAACAAACTCAAATCAACAACGATCCTCGACTCCTACCTCGCGCACGGAGCTTCAAAATTACGGAAATCATTCGCACGAAAGGAAGTCCCGGTCAACTATCCTAGCAACGGGAGCGACCACCGAAATCGAATCGAAGTCTTGCCCACGAAGCCACGAGAGGTGTGTACCACAAAAATTGCCAAGATATGGTCCGCCATGGTGTCAACAATCGGTGGTCCTTCTACTGTCGCTGCTGCTGCTGCTGCTGCTGTGGCAGGTGCTGCCGGTGCGGCAACCACACTCACCACCACTGATGCGACGCAACTGTTCATCAACACAACGCTTGACTCATGTGCCCTTAAATATGAAGAGTTCGTTATACCGACTACAGGTAAGCAAGGCTATACAATGTTTGTGCCTCATTCCTCAACAATTTGTGTCCTCTTACCACCAGTTCCTTACTGCAACTGGACCTGGGATAGCATACTGTGCTGGCCACCGACGCCAGCCAATTTGACAATAAGACAGCGATGCCCTCCAGCACACGGAATCGATACCTCAAGTAAGTGTTAACGATCGAGAACCTTCGAGTTCCGAATAAATCCGCAACCGGTTTTGTGACCGTTTTTGAAACCTTCACTGTTTACCCTAATCAGATTTTGAATGTAGCGAATATCTTTCACGAGACAGCATTCTAATATTGCTAAGTACATTAATCCTTGTATTCAAAGAGCTGCAGCTTGAAGCTTGTTTGCGGTGATCCGCTTCAAAACCTGGTACCATTTTTCCCAAGAATAAACGGCCCCCGTCATAATCATATTGGTGAATGTCAGTTACCTGAAGCAGGGTCACATCACACATGCCGATTTGAAGCGCAAAACTCCACCAAACCATAGGCAAAGGATGCTGAAATGTGGCACAGCTGTAGCAATAAAAAGAAAATGGGCACCAAAATAGCCTCCATAGTAATAAACCAAAACCTCGCGGTCTGTGGCTTTAGGAAGATTAGAGTCCCTAAAGGGGTTTGTTTGTCAACCAAAGGTTGAACGCGGGAGTGGGGATGGCTTTCGAGTACCGCGAGCAGGAAATAACGGCGAAAAACCTCAACGCTCGAAGAACGACGGATGGGAATACATCCGCTTTGTCGCTTTCGGTTTGATTTAACGTAACCATTTTGTCGTATCCAGGCTTAGCGAGCGAGAGAGGGAGAGCTTGGGAGGGGAGCATTATGCAAAATCGAAAGGAAGGAAACTGAACACAACGATATTTGAATGCCCCATCCCACTCGCTTGCTCTAACATTGCGCAACCCAGCGTGCCAATCCAACCTGTTGCCCTCACACTCCGGGAGCGCACCGACGCGGCCGACTGTGAGGTGTATCGTATTTTTCCACGCCACAATACACATGTTCGGTACGGTCGTTGCGTGACTATGCCGGATGTTGCAAGCGCGCAAGAGATACAGCATCCCGAAACCGGCAGGCTGGATCCTTTTTGCCACTGAATATTGTTGGGAATTGGCTTGTGCCAGGGTACAAGTTCTCAGCAAACAGCATAATCAACAGATCGCGGTCATTGTATCCCACCATCTCTGTACAGAGGGGAATCGGTTTATTATCGGGAACAAACTTTCGGAAAGGTGTGCCTGATTAATTGAGATCGTTGGTGGGATCTACGGCGTCGCTACAAACAGTCTGTCGGGTCGGGTGGATGGTTGTGTATGTGTGGATGGGATGGGCGGCTTATCATTTAAGCCGCTATGATGAGCATCGTTACGTAAACCTTTACGTAAGCTGATTTCTCGTCCTGGCGACGTTTGTACGAATGCTTTAACAGTAGCCTTACCAGCAATATATGTGTGTGTAGTACCACCGTGCGCTTGTTTGCGTTTACTATCTTACGCAACCCTGGCTGATAGGGAACTTGTCCCGTTTTGGACAACACAATAAAAAAAAACGTTATGAAACAATGTAACGTACAGGTATTCTTAGCCCGTTATGGTAGGGTTAGATGGGAAGAAGTGCAACCGAGCCGCATGATTAAGTTTAACGGGTACCGCACCAACATTGGTAGGTTTCCCTTTTAGTACACAGCTTACGCGGCACACGTAAGTTGCGTACTGCACTATTGCACCAGCGGCACTTCACTTACACAACCGTATACGGTACTATTCGGGGCTTTTGGTTGTATGTTTAACTCTATATTTTCATCTCTCTTTTGCTTTGAAGAGTTTGCCGAACGACGATGCAGTGCCGAGGGACAGTGGGAAGGCAAACCGGGCTCCCCGACAAACCTCCACGGATGGACCAACTATACGCCCTGCTACAGCCCGGAAGTTATACAACTGTTTAGAAAGCTTTACGCCGGCGGTAGCGACGATGAAGCGAATGTACGCGAGCTTTTACTCCTCCTCACCCGTACCAAACCCAATCCCGGCCGGAACATTTCCAATTGTTCCATCCTGCTTCCAATTGATCCCCTTTTTTTGTTCTATCCTGCTATTATAAGCTTCCCCGCATGAGTCGCAGTCATGAGGAAAAATGGGGTTTTATAAATTTATTCTTTCTTTGCAGGACAAGATTGACATTGCCGAGCGGACGCGTACGCTGGAAACGGTGGGATTTAGTCTTTCACTAGTAGCGTTAATTATTTCGTTGATAATATTTTGTAAATTTCGGTAAGTAACGACCGTTTTGCTTATTAAACATTAAATTTCCTAATAATCCAGCAATGCAATACATAAGACAAGGATTTATCTATTAAAAACCTGGTTAGTTCTTTCTTTTGGATGTCTCTGGTGATCTTAGTTTCTGAAAATCTCACAAGATTCCTGGCTTTCTTGACTTTTCATTATCTCGTAGCCGAATAGTCAGGCATACGAATAGTCAGGGGATAGGAAGCAACTCACCTCTACCACTAGACCACTGTCCTTGTTCAAATGATTTCACCAGTAGATGTTTTGTTTCTTCTTCAGAAAAGTATGGTCTGGTCGTATTGCAATAATAAGATCATTTACCAGCGAATCGTCTCTTTTCTTTGATTGTGTCCACTTTTTTTTGCTAAGAATACACGAGCAAAGCAACTCAGAGTAAAGGATTCTGTGCAAGGCCAACAAAATATGTACAGACTAATTGTACTGATGAATCTGTATTTACCCACTAATAATAGTATTATAGTCATTCCTGTCCACGAGCAATGTTCTTGTGAAAGCGACCACATAGCCTGAAGAAATGATTAGGCACCAACACAATAAGATACCGAGGGTGTTTGAAGAAAGCGTTTGCTGTTTCTTCCGTGTTCTGCTCATAAACTTCGCTTCACTCAACGCAAACTTCGTATCTTAATCATCGACGATAAGTTGAGATAGATTTTTGTCTGAAATTATGGTATCCGAGGTTCTCTATCCCGTCAAACGTTTATTTTCATGTTATTCTGTGTTGAATAAATGATACAAGACTGTCATAAGCAACGAATTAAACAAAATTATAGGTCAATTAAAGTCTATTGGCTCTAAGTCTCATTAGTAATAACGATCGCGATCTGTAAATCCGATATTCTAGACCATGGAACCATTATTTACTTTTTGAACGAGAAAAGCAGAATTCAATGACCCTATGTGCCTGAAGGCAATCTATGACTGGACATAGGTGACTTAGGTGAGGTCCAGTTCAGCCGTTTTCCTATCAAACTGGGTCCAATTCAGATTAACTAGACGTGCTAGACACGTAAGCTATCTTGACCGCTGCTCACTCTAAGATTTACAAGCTCTTTATCATAGAAGACACGTAGCTCAAGCAACATTCATAGCTAAGATTTTATGACATGAAATTGATGCACCATTTTTTTAGGGAATATACCTACATGCACATGAACAAACACTTACAGTTAGAGAGACATTACAAATCTAGCCAATGAATTTTGTGGCCTACAGAATTTCAATATTAGTACCGCTGAGTTCAAGAATAATATTTTACTAAGGTGGGCCATTAGGACAGCCTCTGATCAGTGAAGAATAAGTCAAAAATTAATAGTTGATCGTGGAGGTTAAGGGAAGGCTTTTACCGATTGAATGGAAATATATTGATCATACTAATAATAAATAGATTGATTCGACTCGCATTTTTTTAGACTCTATATCTACTTTTAGTACATACAGTAATTTAATTTAGCTTAAAGATAACTTTAAACTTTGATGAATCTCTGGGGGGGAAACACCTATACTTAAGTTTAGTGAGACCCATTTTAGCGTATAGTTAGGTCCTTGACATGAATCATTCGATTAGTGGCATTTTCTCGATGAATTATTGCTTCATCAAACGCCTCAAATTCAGGGACAGTTGATCAACCATTTTTTGACTTGATAAGATAAATTTCTCAGTCTAAATTTCGTAACATCTTACCAACTTAAAATGATATATAATAGCTTTAAGGAAGTTGTTGCTATAATTGCTACAGCAAAGCTTGCATGACGGACGGTTTAATTATTCGAAAACTGAAATGAGATCCGATCGAATCCCGACCAGAATATCTCTTCGTACACAGGATTGACTATTCAGGGATAATCAAGTCAACGAAGCCAGTAATGGCAAACCAAGACATCTAGAGATTGTAGAACCATCGCAAAAGAAGAAGAAAGATATTTGATTCCGTCTTAATTAGTATCAACATATTACTTAATTAACTTATATAACTTTATCCTCTCAACATATCTAACCGTTCTCTTTTTGATCCTCTCCCAGCGGTCTTCGCAACAACCGGACAAGAATACACAAAAATCTGTTCGTTGCCATGGTGATACAGGTGGTGATCCGCCTAACCTTATACATCGACCAAGCGATCATACGCAGCGGTGGCAAAAAGTTCGGTAACGAAAGCTCACGGCAAGGAATCGATAACACAGTAAGTAAATACACACACGCACACACATTCATCGTACCATTCGTCACGCATCCGTAGGCCACGACGATACCGTTTGGCAAATATTTTACCGAAACGACAATCGGCAAACAGCCAGCGATGCACAGAAGTGGAACGTCAAGAACACAAAATATGCATTGGGCCGGTTGAAGTCTGTCGGCCCACAGCAACACTTGCATACACACACACACACACGTGCTAAACGAAAGCATCTTGGAGTCTTGGAGTGTCCCCTTCATTCCGATACCCTTTTCGCCATGTGTGTGCGTGTGTATGTACATGTTTACTATGCAAATTTGGTGTGACTTTGAGCTTCTTTTGTGGGAGAAAAAGAAAAGATCAAACAGCATAATCCGGCCGTACTGTTGCTGTTCGGATCGCATTGATACATGTCTTCTTTTTCCCCCCCTCTATCCTTCTTTCTCGACTCCCCTCCCCTCCCCACAGCCGTTCCTGTGCGAAGCGTCGTACGTGCTGCTGGAGTACGCCAGGACCTGCATGTTTATGTGGATGTTTATAGAGGGATTATATTTACACAACGTAGTGACGGTCACAGTATTCCAGGGACGGTTTCCACATACGCTTTACGCCATCGTGGGCTGGGGTGGCCCAGTCGTACTGACCGTCATCTGGGCCATCACAACCGCGCAGTACATCCGGCAGCAGAAGTAAGTAGCGGTAGCTAGGATGGGCCGGATGTGCCGGCCGAATGCCGGCGTCACCGAGGCCAAGCAAAAGCGCAAACAATCTCCTACACGCTTCCACATGGATCCGTTCTGTGTGTGTGTGGTTCTGGGAACTCGGGCACGAGGTTATCCGTTTGTGACGTATCTTTAACTTCTTGCACTCTTTACGCAGATGCTGGTGGGGTTACAACTTGACGCCTTATTACTGGATTTTGGAAGGTCCAAGACTAGCAGTAGTCGTGGTAGGTACCAGCACGTGCCATTGATTGAATGACCCATTCGGACGCTAATACTGTTCTCCCTTTACAGTTGAATTTCATATTTTTACTTAATATTATAAGAGTACTGATCGTGAAGCTACGCCAAAGCCACACCAGCGATGTGGAGCAGGTGCGTAAAGCGGTACGGGCGGCGGTCGTCCTTGTGCCATTGCTAGGAATTACCAACATACTCAACATGACGCAGGCACCGCTCGATAAGACGGCGCTCGAGTTCGCAATCTGGTCGTACGTGACGCATTTTCTCACCTCCTTCCAAGGATTCTTTATCGCACTGCTCTGCTGCTTCCTGAACGGCGAGGTAGGTAACACTGCGGACACTTCCGGAAGGACGATTTAACTTACACACACACACGTACGCATCTCTCTTTCTCTGCCCCCCCCTGTCAGGTACGTACGGCGCTGATGAAAAGTATCAGTGTATACCTTTCGCTACGCGGCCATCACGACTGGGCGGTCCGAAGGCAATCGCTCTTTTCCGCCGGTTATCCTACAGTGCCGGTCAACGAGGCACCACCGCAAACTGCAGGCGACACAAATCGGTTAGCAACATTTAAAGGGCCACACAGTGAGTGACCAGACACAATCAGTAATCTAATGGAAGTTTTTCATCTTTTCGTCCGACAGCAACACCAACCGAAATGCCGCCAGCAACAATCTGCTGGCAAGTGCCAACAATCATACCGCCAACGGTGGCATGGCCAGCAGCAACGCGAACGGTCGTCGATGTGGCTGGTTTAGCCGCTGCTTTTCAGTACAAAAACATACCAACCCGTCCGCTCCGGAACCGGCCCCGCCTGAGTCAGTTGTGTTCGATATATCCGACTAGAGTTTGGTGTCCCATCTTGTGTGTTTTTTTGTTTGTTTGGTTTTGTTTCCGTCTTGTACGTACCTCTTCATTTTATTGCATGATTATATTGTTTAAAACCCACTTTCAGTTGTAGAACTTATCAATCAAAGTGTTCGGTTAGCGAGCCGCTCTAAACGTTCCCTTCTTCATTTGCAGAACCAGCGTGTGATGGCGGCTGTCGGAGCACGTGCATGCAGCAACACACCGATCCATGAGACTATAAGTAACTAGTGAAAGCTTTACCCCGATGACCGTGCGTCACCGGAAACCGGAACTACTATCAGGGTAGCGCGCACCAATTAAACGATTGCCCTAGCAAGAGTAGCCGCGGCAAAAATCAAACAAACAACAATTTAAGAACCACAAACAAACAAAATCGCATATAGTTTTATAAAAACAAGAACAAACCGACCGATTGCTCTGCGCCAAAACTTTATTTTAAGCTCAGCCACACAACTGTTTTGCGAATGGAGCAACCGGAGCACACGTATCAAATTATTATGTACGTACGAATCGAATTTACCAAGATGGCGGAATGTAGCAAAGAATGATGTTAAACTAGATAGCGTGGACCGATGGGAAAGAAAGAGAGAGAGAGAAAGGGAGCATGTGTGTAGGATAATTGAAATGGTTAAAATGTTGCTCGCTCGTTTGATATACATAACGATATGAATATATATATTTTATCAGGATAACAAAGTGGAAAATGGGATAACAAAGTGGAAATGGGAAGGCCATCAAAGGCCCGGTGTCGATTGTTTTTTGTCGATTTCGTAACTGTTGTAACGTGTAATGGCGGTCGGTACAGCATGGAGCTTCCCGTCCGTAACAGGAGAGAAGAAAGTAAAAACAATTGCATACCAGCCAGCACAGCAAAACACCTATACATCAAAAACATCACTGGACGATGGGGACGCCGGTACAAAACACTCTTTAGATTGAATTTATGTGTAAAAGCAAATCTAAAACGCATGATGAATAAAATGCAATGTTGTCGTCTGTTTTTGTAAGCAATAGTGTGTTCTTACTTACTTATCCCGGTAGTTCAATCGGTTTCGGTCAACTGCAAGACATGTGGCGGTAGTGATCCTAAGCTTGAGTTTGGGAACCTGTTTAACCTCGTCCACAACGTCCGAGATCGTTTGGTATACGAGGCTACTTGGATGACTAAGACTTTCATTACAAGAAGCTACTTGGATGACGAGGATCTCTTGATCACATGGTTCCTTGGATCCTTGAAGGTGTTAGATCTCATCACAGTTCACATAGATATAGTACATCTTGATCAAAGTGCATTTTCTTGTATAAAAGTGAATAGCCTGATAACGATATCTAACTATTGGTGACAAGGATATTTAGTATTTCGAATTATTACACGAGAAGCAAGTAGGATGCCTCAAGAAGACATAAACATTCAAATAGAAAATTTGAGAGCTCTGTGGAAGCTATCGGGGATGTCATCTGGAACCGATTCGTAGACATGAATTTTCTTTACGATCCATAATACGGATAAACATTCCGGAAATGGTTTCGAAGGTAAGAAGACTTATTCGAATTGGAATGCCCAAGCTCTAGAAACTACCAGAACGATTAAAAGATGATTGGGTATCGAAACCTTAAGGGGGGAGATGTTAGATCACATCACAGTTCACACATACTAGATAAGCTCACAACGACTTTCAACAGATAAGGTCACTTGGAAGTCGTGACTCTTTAGTCGTTTAGGTTCCTTCAACTACTAGGTGTTTTAGTAGATCAGTAGATGACCCTTAGGACAAGAAGGTCTCTACTAAAACGATGGAAGCCTCTTCGATTACGATGTCTCTTGCTGAATGATGACCATTGGACGACTTGATCTCTTGAAAGATAAGGCTCTTTACCATTCATACAGAGTCATTTAGACGATGAAGCTTCATCATAGTCAAGGTCTCTCTGTGTATTATTGATGGGAAAAACGACTCCAAAGTCAGCTCCGACACAGCTTCAGAAATGTATGGGACTGGATCCGCTCCGACCGCTCTAGAACCGGCTCCAAGGCCGGTTTTAAACAAATGCATGGGGAAGCTGTGGACTCAGAGTCGGCTACGCGGCGCCTATCACTACTGTAGATTACAATTATGTCTCTCGGTACACGAGTTCTATTTGACGACGAGACCCTTGAGCATGTAAGATCGATTTAGTAAATGTGACTTGAATAGCAAGGACTCTTCGATTATACGTTCGCGAGATCTCTTAACAAAGCGCCAATAAGATCTTTCAGATGAAAAGGTCGCTTGATAAACTAGTTCTCTTGACCGATATTTTTATAGGCTTCTTCTATATAGGGGAGATTTTATGGACGGTAGGGCATCTTGAAAGTTAGAGCCCCTTGGACGGTGAAGCACTTGGTGGTCCCTACCACTCATCTAATCCCGTCGCT
The DNA here is from genome assembly GCA_002091835.1 of Anopheles maculatus. NCBI lineage: Eukaryota > Metazoa > Arthropoda > Insecta > Diptera > Culicidae > Anopheles > Anopheles maculatus. Next base: position 833 of record KZ064159.1, on the reverse strand, counting down.
GCCTCATTCTTATTTCATCTTCCGATGAATTGTTTAATAGTTAAACTTGCATTGACCCTCATCGGAGAATGCACCGGTTCGTATTCTTTGTTAATGTTACAGTACAATCATTGTCGAAATAGCCAGATCTAGTATTTTCATTCATTTTCATTCGCTGTTCATACATTTTTTTGAATATTCAATCGTTCTCCCGTACTTTGTAAGCTACTGTCAGATAAAAAAAAGGTCGCTTCGAATTACTTCAGTATGCTTTCTTTTATTTTCCTAAAAAGGACATTTACAATCAACCAACACTCCCCGTTTCGCCACTATTTGTTGTAAATTGTTTGTAGGACAAAAGAGTGATGTGATTTGGTGATGTGATTTGAAGAAAAAGATGAAAAGAGTGATGTGATTTGGATTTGTGCGTTTTGGTTAGTATGGCTTCACGTTTGCTTCGTAAAGCGCTGCTGTCCGATCGACCAGATTTAAGAATTCTTTACCGGAATACGAGTGATGACGCCTTCCCCTCGGTATACGCCTGCAGCCCGTACTCACCATTCTCACGACCATGGCCGGACATTTTGTACCCACCGAACGGTGCCTGGGACGAAAGCACGTTGTACGTATTCACCCATACCGTACCGGCCCGCAGCCCTTGCACCAGATAGTTCACCTTGTCGATGTCCTTCGAAAAGACCGCAGCGGCCAACCCATAATCGGTCTTGTTTGCACGCTCGATCACTTCGTCGAGTGATTTGAAGCGGATCAGCTGCTGTACCGGACCGAAAATTTCTTCCTTCGCGATCGTCATATCATCCTGCACGTCCGCAAACACCGTCGGCTGGATGAAG
>LULA01016194.1:0-23383 GCA_002091835.1 Anopheles maculatus | reverse complement strand
AACGAGAACAGAAACTGTGGCGATGCCACGGTTAATAAACAGTTTATTATTAAAAGCCCTTCATTCGGCCCTGCTTCTCTATTCCGAACCCTTTTTTCCCCCTGCTCTACTGCTTCAAACAGTGCATGCACCGGCCGATTTCGAGACGGCGATCGCCGCCACTGGTTACGGTCGTTTCAACTACCTGCTGCTGCTGGTAGCGATGCCCTGCTGCATGACGACCGTATTCGAGACGACCACCATGTCCTACGTGCTGCCGAGCGCCGAGTGTGACCTGAACCTTTCCCTTGCTGACAAGGGTATGCTGAATGCCATCACCTACACTGGTAAGCAAAGCCGGCCCGGGCTGCAACTAACAAGCGGCCCCAATTTGTAGTGCCCCCTAATCCGACTTGCAACGGCTTGATTGTTTCACTGTTTTCTCTCCGTGCTTGCATTTCCCAGGAATGATAACATCCGCCTTCCTCTGGGGCTTCCTGTCCGATACGTACGGCCGGAAACGGTTGCTGGTCGTGGGCTTTCTTCTGGACAGCACCTTCAACGTCCTGTGCGCCCTCAGCCAGAACATGGTGGCCATAATGGTTTTCAAATTTATGGGTGGCTTTGTGTAAGTAGCATTCCGGCACTGTGAGTATTGCGGGAATGCAATGTGTGAAATGAGACTAGTGAGACATGTGGGTCGAGTTGGAAGAGATTATCTGGGTGATATGGAAATTAACCCTATACGTGCTCCAACTCCAACCGAAAACCATCTGAACAATTTCACACTGGTGACGTATGGTGAAGCGCTTAACGAACGCACGACCGATTCTTGACGCAATTAAATAATGCTGGAACTGCTGTGTGATGCAATCACTTCCGGACAACTGGAGTACAACCGGAAAGCAAGCTCAATAAAAATTGATTTGCTATTTGTTGAGTGTACAATGTGGTGAAGTGATGCCCGAAGTGAGTACGCACGGGGAGCGTTCGATCTATTAAAAAGTGTGAAAGTGTGAAAAGCGGTAAATGAGAAACGCCAGTACACAGCTTAGCGGAAGTCATCAACGCGGGGCCATTTCCTTCTTTATCAACAAAATAACAACAAGAACAACATCAAAAACCTTATCTTGAACTCTTGATATTCGGTTGTTGACAGGAAGTGACAACAGCGAAAAAACCCCTCCCGTTTGACAGAGCTGAGCGCCCGGATTTTATTCTTATCCGTCCCCTCTGGCACGGCCTTTTCTTAGCACCGAAGGAAACGTATTAAATTCGTTTCACTTGCAATACGCAGAAAGCCAATCGATTTAGACATTTGATGAGTGCCTCGTTCTCTCGTTCTTTCTCTTTCTCCCGTTTGCCCTCTACTTTCACACATACCCCTTATTCCATCGGCCGTGTTTCAATTGTAGCAAAGTTTTTCACTACCAATCGTGCCCGTGATTAAATGTCATCGCTGGCAAAGGTAAGAAAAATCTGCCAATGCTGTCACGATTCAATCGTTCTCGTATCGACTGAACGGGTACGATGTGCGCGATGGGGCAAAAAGGGGAATGGTCGCAAACGGCAAGAATAAATGCTAGCAAAGTAAACGTAATTTATAGCGCTGCTCCAAAGGTTTGCGTGCTTCCGGGTAAGCGAGCGTGTGCTTTAGATGCGTTCAGCTGATAGCGCGGTGCGGGCCACGTGCAGGCAATGTGTGCCGTTTGCATTTTCATCCACGGAAAAAGTTACCCACTCGCTTCTTATCGGTGTCCGTTTTTCCCCTTTCCCCCGAACAGCATCTGTGGACCGTTCGCCGTGCTGATGGCGTATCTGTCCGAGTTCCACAGCCTGCAGCATCGATCCCGCGTGATGATAGTGCTGGGAGTGTTTTACAGCGCTGCCAACATGCTGCTGCCCGCCCTGGCCTGGCTTATCATACCACAGTCCTGGAATCTGGTCCTCGGTAACGGTGTGCTCGGTAAGTAGCTTTGGCCTTCCCGGCCATGATGATGTGACCATCATTACCATCTTCCGGCTGCCAGCCAGTGTTTGTCAGCACTGTTTGACCGGTCAAGACCGGGGATTAGTTTAGTGCTGATGGGGGGAGAATAGCCCCTGTTTAAGGGATGGGTTGTGTGCGGGTATTGAGTGAGTGAGTGATTGCCCAGACCGGTACCATCCGGATTACCGGAGTGTCTTTTACCGACGGTTGAATGGGATTGAAAATTCGGTATTCTCTGTTAGTGCAGGCGGTAGAAAACCTACCCAAAATCGTACGAATGTTTGTAAACCCGAACGTGAGTGTGCTGCTTGCTGAAATGGGTCGGTAATGCTTTGCTAAGGGCTTGCATTATGGAAATGGTAGCAGGGCGTGAGTGTTTGCTATTTTGTCAACCACAGAAATGGACTTTAAAGCTTTAATGTTTACCATTATTGCAACGCATATTGTGTTAATGGATTGGGGGAATTATTTTTCTCATAACAATTTCGAGAATGTCATTCAAAGTAGTTCTATAAACAATGCTAAAACTATTTAACACTTAACATTTTCAGTGTTCCTTAACATTTTTACAGGGGGTAGCATAAGCTTAAATGAGATTTTTTTAGCAAAACTAGAATTGTTTCATCGAATGCAACAGAAAAAATATTTACCCATGGAGGCGCCCAGTATCTAGTACACCTGGCTTAAGGGAGCGTTAACATAGGATGCATATCTTCAACTACATCAAAACCATCAGTTTATGAAATTTACGTAAAATTGAGAACCAATTTCTATTTTCACATTTTCCTTCATTAGCTCGAGCACAATTTAACATAAACACTTCATGCTAAGCAAACTAACTTTACCATCCAAAAAACATTCATAGTACCTTCCCGGAGCAACGCTCACCAATAGATAGCGCTATTCCGTGCAGTGTTCTTTCACGTTTTCGACAATTATTGTTGCCACTTTAAAGGATCCCATTATAACGTAATACTACTCGCTTCGGGCCATTAAACCGGGAGTTTCACGGCTTGAAACGAGCACGTATCAAACACTTCGTAGAAATGAAACACTGTTGCCGTATAATGGGAACCGAACGGAGCCCCCCCGGTACGCGAGCAGCTTTATTGCTTCGGCTCAAGTAAACAGGCAATCGCTTAAGAACGGATGCTTTTTCCCACATCACGGCTAGGTTTCGAACCTCAGCATCTGTAACCTGTACCCATGCTACAGTCACCTGCTCGGAGGCGAATTAAATTACCGGTGGTGAATACTAAATAAAAAGTCCCAAAAAACCGTTGCGACGGACGAACATAATAACGGAAATAAAAGATAAAAACTGCCGTTGCCGTTTATCAGGTTGCACGTCCCCAGCTTTCCACGGGTGCCGTTACTACTGCTGCTGCTAATGAAACGAGCTAAATATCCAATCAAGTGATTCGCGGAATACGATGCTTCGATTCTTCCCGATCGGCAGCTTATGGTTCGATGGCACGGGCTCGAATGACTTCCATCCCCATCCACATTCTAGAACACGTCTTTCACCCGAACAGAAATTGATTTTGTGCACCGGTCTAAATTTGGCTGCTTTTCTGTGTTTGTGTTTGGAGTGAGCTGCTTATAAATCGATTTTACACACCGATACGCTGGCGGAAACGATCACTTGAACTTCGTTTTACCGTAGCGCCGATGATCGTTCCGTAATCTTTTACTGAGAACGTTGTAAAGAAGCAGTAGAAAACCGCTTACCGAATCACGTATCGGATTTCCTGCATTCTAGATATTTAAACCCGAAAAAAAAACACGGAAGTAATGGCCCGCTAGAAACAGTGTAGTATACTTCATAATATAAAGTATTTGCTAATTTGCTTGTCGCCGAAAATAGCACGCCCATCAAAGCTGCCCAAAACATTCACCGTTTGGGCAGAAGGGCTAGAAGTTAGGAAGTTCTATCATTAACTCGAAATAACACTTCGTTTCCATTGCCATCGCCAGTGCCGCCAGGTAGCTGCTACTTGATTCCGTCATTTGCTACCACTCCATTCCAAAAACCCGCTCACCTAGTCTTGTAATGGAAGATATGGCTACCTCCGAACTTCCCGGAAGTGTCAATCTGACCGACCTACGGCTAAGTGAATCTTTGTACTCTAATTAGTGCTGATTATGCTATCTACTTTCACTGATTCTTTGAAATCAAAAGAAGCCTAACTGTGTCGCTACCCTGTGTGTGAGAGACAGAGAGAGCAGGCGAATTCTAAGGTGCAATTTTGAACTCCATAAACTTTTCAACTGAAGCCGGTGCTCAAACGCGAAGGGTTGCCGAGCCATGGGTGGCAGATCCGCGCCATTCGAGCGGTATTAGGATGTAAATTGAATTCTAATCAACTGCGACACACTTAGCACCTTGGCGTTCGCCCTGCTATAGTCCGCACACGCTGGCCAGAAGCGAAGAGACCGCGCGCGTTTGAATATTTAATTTACCTGTGCGCCACTGTGGTGTGACGCGCAATTGAATTTCCCGCCAGGATGAGCCTATTGAGTTATCTCCAGCTGGCGCTGTACCATTCACTGTTGCGTTTAAACCATTCGCTTAGCCTTGAGAAGGAACATGCCCCCTCCTCCCCAAACCGAGCCCACATTTGTCGCATTACATCGTCCGTGTCAGATGTTTCGCTTTGACATGCCGATTTAGGCTAATCAAAAGAGGCATTAGCCGGAGTCAGCCTCCAGCTGACAAATGGCATTCATCGTTCACTTCGCTAACGCACACACACAGACACGCACTCAGTCTTCTACTACGTATTTATAAACGGCATACGCTTCTCGTCCCTTTGTTCCTCTCCGCCCCCAACCCAGAACTACACTCATGGCAGATTTTCCTGGCCGTAAGTTGCCTGCCGGGTTTGCTGAGCGGTATCAGCGTGATGTTCCTTCCCGAGAGCCCCAAGTTTCTCATGTCCAAGGGGCAGAACGACCGAGCGATGGCCATTTTCCGGCGCTTGTACGCTATCAACACCCGGGGCCGGCAGGAGTTTCCGGTGAGTAGGGGTATCCACGATGGAGCGATTTCACTGCCCATTCTACTACCGCTTGAGAGTGATTCGAACGTTTCCGGTTACTTCCTTGCTGGTAGATCCGTGAGCTGGTAGATGAGGTTCGGCAGGCAGCGGACAGTGAACCGACGTCCGGTAAACAACCATCATCCGCCAAAGCCACCCAGCCAGTGGCGAGCGGCGGTTTGGGTGAAGGATTCCGCCAGCTAGGGATAATGTTCCGGAAGCCACATCTGAAGAATGCCTGCCTGGTGTACGGTATCCAGTTCGGTATACTGCTCGGGTAAGTTGGGTGGTTGGTTGGGAGCTTGTGAAGGGTGGTGTGTTTACTGCTCAGTTCGGCTCGGTTGCTTACCACCGGGTTCGTATCTATTTCTAGGTTAAACACATTCCGACTCTGGGTGCCACAACTTTTCACCATCATCGAGGAGTTTGAGCACGAGCAGCATCTACTTCCCGCGGATGGTACGATGGCAGCATCGTACGGTTCCATCGCCGCTGGTCAGGCGACGCTCTGCGAAATGTTAGCCTATAAGGTCAACAAAACCGTGCAGCTACAGCAACAATGGGTGGAGTATGAAGTGTCTAGAGCGCTTCACGGTCCCGATCCGGTCGCAATGGAGCCGCTGGACGATGTGCTCAAGTGTACAGCGGTACGTGCTGCTGCTAGGCAGGGCTTCTCATCGGCCCATTATTTGTCATTTAATTTTTCACCAATCACCAATCCATCTGAGTAATTGTACGCTTCAACTGCTTATTGTATCATGCTGGCAAATTAGCTTTAGTATTCATCTTGCTATCAAATCGATCATATAAGTGATGTATGATTGGTGCTCGGCTAGAAAAAAATCCAACCCTGCATCTCTATTTGCTAACGATCTGATCTACTTCTTGTCCTTTCGCATTCACGCTCCATCTCGGACAACGGCCGGAACGCATCATGCAGACAACCGAGGGCCGCGTCTATCTGTACTCATTAATCATTGGATGCGTCGGCATTGGAGCGTACGCGGTTACGACCGTCATGATTAATTCCATCGGCAACCGGAACATACTCAGTAAGTGGCAACGAGAGGCGTAGAACGGTTCTGACTGGACACTCATTTAGTGCGTTTCGATGTCGGCGCTCGATTGGTGCCTTTTACCATCTCATGGGAAGCCCAGTTAACGCTTTTTAGTAGTCTAATGTCTACTGTCTTTGAATTTCAATCTCCACTTAACGCCCTTTTCTGCAGACACAGACTATTTTGTGTCCCTCTTTTTTTTTTTTTTCTTTCTGCCAAAACCAGCAAGAACTGAAGTAAAAAAGGCTCAAATGAATCTCGCCACAAGCCAGACAGTACACGCTGATGGTTGATTGCGAGACTCAGATCGATAAAAAGGGATTTTTATTTTTCCTAGGCTTCAAAAATCTGCAGCTCATCGTCGTTGAGAGATATTTTGGTTGTGAGCAAAAAAAAAAGGATCCGGAAACGGTAGCGAAAGGTGCAAAACGTTTCAACCCCTAGCGATAGCCTGCTTGAGTTGATTTGCCTCATTCTGAATGATTTTTTTATTAATTAATTTGCATTAATTAACGCACGCCCATTGTTGACGCCTTTGGTGCTATATTGTAAAGGGAGAAAACGGAAAATGGAAAACAAACAGCAACCATTATCCCAACCAGCCCCCCCGAATCGTAACCTTCGCGAAAAAGAAAGCAGTGCATAAAAATTAAAATACTCAATTCGTCTGCAGAAAAGCGTACCTAGCGCGTCCTATCCGGTGCACATCTGTTGTTATTTAATTTGTACCTCTTTTATTTACGAATCCCGTGGAACGTGAGACGCTTGTTTATGTGAAAATTTGCGCCTGCCATATTTATACATTCTGCACTGACCAATATTGCCTCCATCGATGGTCGATCGGTTCTAGACGGACCACGGAGCACCATAAATCGCTTTCAAGCTGCACCCATTTTTCTTCGCCAAAAGCGCTACATGCGTGCGTGCGTTCGTGAATGCTGACGTAAGTGGTCATGCTGTGTTTTATCAAAAATAAAGCACACTGTATGGGTGGTTGTTTTATTTTCTCCACAACCCATACATATATGTATAAGTGCACCGCTCCTCACCACCGACATCTTCTAGATCGTGAAAATTCTGCTGTTTGTTTGTATTTTAAGCATGTCCAACGAATTCTTCGAAATTTGCGAAGCGCCTAATGTATGGTGGCTGGCTGTATCCGTTCAGGACACAGTGGGAAGCAAAAACAAACTTACCGCTAACAACGCCAACCGGTCGCAGTCAGTGCTGGGCCCGGGGCGACGATATTTGCGAAACAGTTTCTGTAGTGATTGATTCGACAAATCCAATATTGCGTTTCTTGTTTCGGTGTAAAAGCAGCAGCTTTGCAGAAAGAAAATCCCATTCAACACAACAGTAAAATCATGTTTGTGTATACAATGTTGGATTGCACTTTTTAAAGTTCTTTTTTTGGGGGCAAGACATTGATTGGATCTCTTTTTCATGTTTGTTTATGTTTTTAAAGGTGATTAAATGATGACTACTCTGTAAAGTTCCTTCAAGTGGTCATTCAAGACCAAGCGCTCAGCTCATCTTAAATGTCGATGATGGATATTCTTTGTAGCTTTTGTAACCCTTGCCAATAGTCCATAATCGCCTGTCAGGCACCACACATCGTGTCAATCAAACTAAGAAAACTCTCTCAATGTTGACACCTTCACCAAAGAACCAGCACAATTGGGTGAAATCGTCCGCTGCCATACACACACACACAAACAACCGCACCAAGATGCTGTGTAAAGTAAAGCAATTTCGCCAACGGTTTTGAGGTTTTCCTCACGAACGTCTTGATAAATCCTCACCACCCCCTCCATCTTTCCCCCGACTTCCGTTTGTGATAGGCCTTTAGTTGTATCAGCTCGATTCAGCAATTCAAGAGCCATATACCAACCACCAAATCTCACAGCGCACACTGCCCAGTTCCCGTGCCGTGTCGGTCTTGTGGCCTGTAGCTGCTTATAAATCACTTTTCGGATTTTGGGCTCAAACCATGGACTGCGGGTCGATGATGGCGGTCGAAAGTTTATGTTCGCTTGAGAATCTTACCACCTGCAATGATGCTACAGCGAAACGTACGTGACATACGCGAAGATGTCACCGTGAGCAAGTTTTCCCCAGTGCCATAAAGGAACGGATATCGGAGGATGGTAAACAACAGCCCCACACAACACCTCCCAACATTACTCCCGCCTTGGTGGGTATGGTTTCATTTGTCGTTTAGTTCCCAACGATGGAAGAACGGTGTGACAAATCGGAATCGAAACGCATAGCTACGGGCCACGGGCCAGTATGATGTAGTGGTACTATTAGCACCCATAACAGACACATTAACCCGCCGGTGGGTTGCTCAATCGCGTAGCCTTCTCATTTGCCACCTTCCATTTGCCTTCTCTCGTCTGCAGCGTACGGATTGCTGCTGGCCGGTTCCTGTGGTACCGCCCTGTACTGGGCACGAAGCTCACTCGTAACGCTGATCCTATCGTCGTGCTACATCACCATCTGCAGTATAGCATCGACGGCTCTGGTCGGTGCCGTTGTCGCCATGTTTCCCACATCGATGAGGTCAGTATTTTGGATTGTATTAGGACAACAGCAACCCGTTGCCCATTTGAACGTGCTTTTTCGATCGACCTTTGCGTTCTTTTTCATCGGTTGTATTCATTTTCCCTTTTTGCCGGGTGACGGGTTCACAGGACAATGGTGGTCTCGCTAACGATGATGTTTGGCCGGACGGGTTCCATCATTGGCAATGTCGTGTTTCCCTATCTGATGGCGCTCGGGTGTTTGCCACCGTTCGTCATGATCGGTGCGATTGTGATAGGTAAGTTATGAACGTGATACGCACGGATACCGGTACCGAAAGCCACCCCATTCACCGCTAATGCACCATTCTTGCTCGTTCTATTGCTTTTGTGCCAGCTGTTGCCATGGTTTCGCGCTTGCTGCCACGGACGGTGAAAAAACCGCTCCAATAATTAAACCCAAGCCGGACAGCGAAGCGCTCGTTCCGGTGTAATTGCTCAATCAATATTAAACCAACACCGCGGGATGATCCGTACCATGGGAGAGGCTAATTGGTACATTAACGCAAACCTCGCCACCATCCATTCAGCCCAGCGTTTCGGATCGGGCACCGATCGTAAGGCGAAGTTATATGCTAGCGAATAATTAAATCGTAAGAATAAAGCACGAAAGAATAATTTGGAACGTCACGCTTTGTCAATATGGTTCGTTTGCTAATAAAATGTGATTGCGCACGTTATTTAAATTTGTTGTCATAACCTATACAAACAGCTATTTCTTTAACTGAAATGCTTCCTTATTAAACCATAACAACTGAATAAAAGCTATGAAAAATAATCCCCAATGCATAATCTATAATAAACCAATTACCAAATGATGTTACCAATTTTGATTACAGATCAAAACTAAAATCGACAGCAATGGCATAAGTCATTGCTCACATTGCAAACATTGTTATAAACATTTCTAACCAAACCTACACCTATCTCGAATGACACAAATGAGAGATCTCTTTTGGGAAGTAAGATAATTAAAGTGATTTAAAAACCATATTTTCAACAATGTAGAGTTATTAAATGTTTCTTTTTTTGTGGCCAATCGATGACATATTTAATAATACACCATTCACGTACTAATGATTTTACATTTGATGGGTTTATTGATTTTTTACTACTTATTACTATTAGTTATTGTTTATTCTCGTTTATTCAGTTTATGTTCGTTTGTTTCTTTGTCTTTCCTACGTTGTGTAATTTTACTTCTTCGGTTCACGAGCACGTCCAAATCACACGGGTTCACACAAGCGTCCTTTTCTATACGGGATCACGGAAGCGTCTGACGCCAACGTTAACAAAAAACCCGAGCGATAGTGATCCCCCTATCGCAACACGGATCGGATTCGCTCCGCTCCAAACCATGACGTTTGTCATTCAAGAAAATATTTGAACCCAAACATGGCGCCCCCCTAAATTTAGCATAAATTTACTCTGCTATTGGCAACACACAAATCCTTGACGTAGGACGCGTGTAACTCCCCTTTTGGGTGCGCACTCTAACTACACGCGATAGCTTATCTGGACCTAGGTACAGCTTCTCAATTCGTCCTAACGGCCATTCACACACTGGAGCATTATCCTCTTTCAGCAATACAATTTGTCCCTCTTTCAAATCCCTAACGGGTGACACGCGTTGTCCGTAATTGTGAAGTTCACTTATGTACTCCTTCCGCCACCGCTTCCAATGCAGTTGCACCAGCTTCTGCAGCTGCTGATAACGACGCAATCGATTCTCTGGTTGATTGGAGACATCCTTCTCAGGTAAGGCCAGCAAGGGGGTGCCGATCAGAAAATGACCAGGCGTAAGAACATTCAGCTCCGCAGGATCTTCAGACAGCGGGGTCAATGGACGACTATTCAGTTGTGCTTCGATCTGCGTCAGTACTGTAGCCATCTCAGGAAAAGACAGACGCTGATTTCCAAGTACTTTCCGCAAAATCCGCTTCGACGATTTCACGGCCGCCTCCCACAAACCGCCGAAATTCGGAGCATGAGGCGGGATGAAATGCCACTCGATGCCATCTTGGAGAGCTGCATTCTGAATGAAGTGTTGAGTTGCGGGATTATTCAGGAGTTCATGCAACTCCTTCAGCTCACTGCTAGCTCCACGAAAGTTAAGTCCATTGTCCGAATAGACTTTAGAGGGAAGACCGCGCCGAGAAACAAACCGTCGGAAGGTTGCCATGAACGCTGCTGTGGATAGGTCTTCCACTAACTCCAGGTGGACAGCTTTAACAGCGAAGCATACGAAAACCGCCATATAACATTTCTGCGCTGCTGCTCGCCGATGTACTGGCCGCAAATAGAATGGCCCACAAAAATCCACACCAACTACCGAGAACGATCGCGACATGGTTGCACGTGCCGCAGGAATTTGCCCAGTAGGTTGTATTACTGTCTTAGGTGCCGCCTTGAAACAAGTAACACACTTGCTACAAATGCCGTTCGCCACACGCCTTCCGTTGATTGGCCATACTTCCCGTCGCATAGCTGCCAGCGTAGCTCTCGGACCACTATGCATCACTCGGAGATGGTACATACGCGCCCACAGCTTTGTCAGATGAGCGTTGCCAGGCAAAACCAAAGGATGCTTCGCCACATACGGTATGTCCAGTTGGGATAATCGTCCTCCGACACGCAGCAATCCTTCTTCGTCTAAGAAGGCTCCCAACTTCTTTAGCTTGGAACTTGGCGGGATGGCTCGACCACTAGAAAGCTCCTTGATTTCAGCTTCGAAACAGTCTCGTTGAAGCATTTTCACTATGAGCACCTTGGCCTCTACAATCTCTTCATTTGACAAACACATACTTGCATAGTGATTACCAGATTTTCTGCATCGATTCACGAATCTTAGACAGTATGCAGTAACCTTCAAACACTTCCAAAAATGAGAGAACCGTTCAGACCATTCCTCTGGGTATTCAGCGGTAACTGCCACAAAAACCTTGCGCTTTCTTTCCATCTCAACACTATCGTCAGGTGGATCTAACAACTCCGAACACTTCCACTTGTCCTCAGAACACTTCAGCCAAGATGGTCCATGCATCCATAAAGTTGCAGCAAGCAGTTCTTTTGGTAAAGCTCCACGAGAGACGATGTCCGCCGGGTTTTCTCCGCCCTTTACATGCAACCATTTATATCCTTTTCCAAGCTCTTGAATCGCCGAGACTCTGTTAGCAACAAACGTAGCCCACGTGTAAGAGGGTGACTTTAACCAACTCAAAACAATTGTAGAATCGGTCCACATAAAAGTTTCGCAGTTCTCCATATTTATCGCCTTGCCGATGAGTTTCAGTAGGTTGGTCGCTAACACTGCTCCGCAAAGCTCCAGTCTGGCTAGACTAATCCTTTTCAAAGGAGCTGGCTTCGATTTCGCAGATAATAGCTCCACTTTGACGTTGCCACTCTTGTCCATGGATCGGAGATACACGCAGGCCCCATACGCAGCTTCCGATGCGTCGCAGAAACAATGAAGCTGTAAGCTCACCGGATTATTCACCATCGCATTCCTGTCAAACTTTATATCCTTCAGCGTTGGCAGCTGAGCCTGGAACTCATTCCACAAATGCTCCATTTGCAATGGTATTGGTTCATCCCAATCGTTAGTAGCTATCCATAAAGCTTGCAACTGGATTTTTGCCCAAGCTTTTACAGGTGCTAAAAGACCTAAGGGGTCAAACATTTTAGCCACCATTGAATACAGACGCCGCCGGGTCCAATGCTCGTTAGATACAGGAATATTAGCTTCGACAAATAGCTCATCTGTTTTGGGCTGCCATGCTATTCCCAACGTCTTCACGTGTTCTTCAGATCCCAGCTTCACCACAAGCGACCGTGCCAAATTCTCCACTGGTACACGTTCTAGAACACTTGATGAATTGGAATTCGATTTCTTCAGCTGGAATCCTCCCTTAGCCATAATGCTAACCAATTCATCGAACAGCTGACGTGCCTCCTTTGACGAGTCTAAGAATCTATGATCACCAATTTTGAAAGGTAATTCTATCACATACCTGCCCTGGTCGTCACGATAGTGGAATTGCTGAAAATTCTCCTCACAGTCCTTTTCATGTTGCGGAAGTTGAGGTTTGGACGGAAGCTCCTCGATGGTCGAAAAACGCTCCATACATTCCGTCAAATTTTCATAAGACTGCTCCACTGTGACGAGGTGACATGTAGCACGCTGATTCTTCAGAAACTCCGTTCTACCTGATGCAACCCATCCGAATACCGTTTTTACGAAGCCAGGATGATCACTACAAGCAGGAACAATTTTACCCTCGCGCTCTAAAATGTCCACAAAATACTCTGCACCCAGCAACATGTCTATCGGTCCCTTTTTGTAGAATTTAGGATCTGCTAACACTATGTTGTTCGGCAGCTTCTCGACATCGAAACGCATGTCACTGCATGGTTGATGTTCCGTAATATTTTCAAGCACAACAAAATCAACCTCTTCCAAAAACGCTCTATTATTCGAAGCGACTGTTGCCTTTGCAACCTGGGTATTTTGCACACCAATTTTCCCGATTCCAGTCACTGTTACCGACCCGTGTGTTGTTGGTAAACGCAGACGGCGACAAAGTTCCTTTGATATTATATTGATCTGCGATCCATTGTCCAAAAGAGCCCTAGCACTGAACCACTTTCCATTATTTCCCTTAACACGAACCATCGCGGTTGAAAGTATCACTTGCCCATGCGAAGAAGGCCGCATCGCTGGCAGCGCAGCTAGCATACTAGTAGCTTCTACAGGCGCTTCCTGCTCTTCTTTTTTGGCTTCTTGCGTTTGATCTTAGCCTGTCTTCTGCAGGCACATGATTAATCGCGAACGAAACCTTCCACCCGTGGGCTCCGTGGTTTCTGGTGAAAGTGTAGCTTTCTTTACTTTTTTAGACCATATTGCCATATTTTCAGTGCATTAGTATAAGCAATCAAAGTGTGTTGCATGTGCCACATTAATGTGATCAGTGTGTGTTTGCATTGCAATGAAATGCGCTAGTAGTTATCCCGATATGGTAATTTCCCGAAGTGCTTTTAAGTAGTGTGATTTAAGTAGTTGGTGACAAGAAAACAATGCTCAAATTGAAATTTATGGGCATACATTTTCTCACAAAAAAAAGTGCTGTTTAGTGACGCAATTTCTATGAAAAACTAATTTTACATGAACACCTTCTCGGTGAAAGAATTAGGTTATTATCGATAACCCACCACCAGAAACCGTAGATCCGGGTGACTAATCGTGACTACCAAGTCCGGTACTTGAGTGTATCGGTCTATTGTTGTACGGGTTGTTGTCTTTATCAAAAAAGCCAGCAATTCACAGCAATCTTTACGACCGTTCGCTTCCGCCTACATGTATCAAAAGCAGCGAGATAGGACGCTTCTTTAGATTGGCCGTACCGCTTGAATTGGTTTTGCGATTTTCAAGCAACTTGAGTTCATTGATGAGGCAATGCCTGGGTACCAGATACGTAGCGTGTGTGTGTGTGCGTGTTGTGGCAGTTGTTCGACAATATGTCTCTTCAACATTTGAAATGGCTCATAATTTCGATGTCATGTGTCACTCGCACGGTGATTGATGAAAACCGTCACCGGGCGGCATCGCACAGGTGCCAAACAAGATGCCGAATGATATACAAGAACTAAACATGACTCGGACAGCATGTTTTATATATCCCCATCAGTAATTTTACCCAGTGGGTCATATAAAGAAGATTAAAGTGTGTGTGTGTGTGTGTGTGCGTGTGTTTTGTGCATATAAACTTCACCCCTTCAACAACAACATCTAATTACCTACGCCAACTGTTTTCCAGTGGTCGTCAGTGTTATCGTCCGTGCTGCTGATGCTGCTTCTGCCCACAGCGATAGAAGTGCACTGTCAGCAGTGGGGTGATCCTAAGTTTGATACGGAAAATACGGAAAACATATCGCTGGCCGCGTTCGACGATACACTGCTGCAGCAAGATGTGTGGATGGTGGAAGAGATACAACCACCATTTGTGCTGCTGTGCCTCAACTACCAGGGTAAGTACGAAGGCCAAGCATAAGCCGTGCCCGGTAAGCACTCACAATGGTGCGATGGTTTTCTTCAGGATCACCCGAACCCACCATAAGACAGGCACCGCTCAATCTTGAGGCGGAACTGAAGCGGGCAAACGATGGCCGCTGGTGCATCTACATCAATCGCCGACAGGATTACGAGGTTGACAAACGCAGCAACATCATACTGTTGGTGGTGGAAAATCCCGCCGTACCGTACACCATTTTGGTGACGCTGGTCAACATTCTAGACAATGCGCCCGTCATGACGGCGGAAGGCAATTGTGAAATCGAGGAGCAGCGCGACGACTTCGTTTCCGACTGTTTGTTTACCGTGTATCACGCCGATGGGTTTGAAGTAAATGGGATCGGCAATACAAGCACGAACGAGCTGTCGTTTGCGATCGATGATGCGTCTGGTGCTGGTGAGCATTTCGAGTACGTGGTGGCAGCTAAACCACATCCGCAGCCCAACTATAACAAGCAGTACAATTTAAGGTGAGTATCATGAAGAATAGTGTTTTAGAAGGGATAGCAATCAATGAACTTAAAAGAGTTGCTTCGGAAGGTTCTTATAGTTAAAGTGATTTCTGCTAAATAGATAGACGAAACGGATCAACAGAAACAGAATAAGTAGGACTGCTCTGTTTATTAATGTTTTTAGCTATCGTTCAAGCAGGCATGTTCAGATTATTTATGTTGTTGATGTATTGTATTATCTGAGCCCTCTTCTCAATTCTCAGCACGATATTTAAGACTCAGAAAATGCTCAGATTTATTGTAGGACCAGTTCTAAATGAAACCATCCGGAAATCTAGCGAGTCTTCTATTCTGGTTCATACTTACGGAAACAAAGTCATGCTTTTGAGCCATCGATCTGACACAGTTTTACACAAATTTAAACAGGTTCTTACAGGCAGACAGATGTATTAGAATCATCGTTGACTATGACGACAGTTTCTGGGGTTTGTTTCATACGACAGCAACATTATTATCAAGATTAGTTTTTTGAGCGCATTGAGCGCAGAAGCTGTGTTAGGGACTTAGGG
Organism: Anopheles maculatus; assembly: GCA_002091835.1. Lineage (NCBI taxonomy): Eukaryota > Metazoa > Arthropoda > Insecta > Diptera > Culicidae > Anopheles > Anopheles maculatus. Next base: position 7,645 of record LULA01016194.1, on the reverse strand, counting down.
GACGAGAAGTTGAGCTTCCACGACCAGCTTGAGCACATTGTCACTAAGGGCAACCAACTGATCGGTTTGCGTAAACAAATAGCTCGCGACTTCACGGATCCGGCGGTTTGCATCAAGATGCCTTACTGTTCTTTGGTGCGGTCGTTTCTGGAATACGCTTCCATTATATGGTGGCCTTCAGCTGGACAACCGGATCGACACGCCAGTATTACTCGCCGGCTTAAAAATGTACGTTCATTCCTAGACCGCTACGTGCACGATCGTTGCTCGATGTAGAGGTTCGTCGTACACGATTCGGCGCCTCTGATCCTTTTTTTATGTACAGGGTGTTCGAGATAAATTTGACAGTCACCTACGGAGAAAGACAAAAAAAAATTATGACAAAATTAATCATCGGGGAATTTTTTTTTTTGTTTTAGAAATAGTAGCTTACCATGTTTTTTAGTCATTTTATTCAAAATATCCGCCCTCGGCTTCTATTACGGCCTCCACCCGTCTCCGGAACCGAAAACAAGCCCTGGCGACAGTTTCGCGAGGTAGGGCCGCGAAAACGGACCTGGTTTTCGACATCAGCTCCACCTTGGTGTTGCTGGAGGTTCTGTTGGAGTCCCGTTCCGACGCGCCCCACACGAAATAATCTATTGGATTAAGATCTGGGGAGCTGGTAGGCCACACATTCGGCGCGGTGAAGTCATTGAAATTGGCCGCCAACCACTTTATCGTTTTGGAGGCTGTATGGCACGGAGCGGAATCCTGCTGGAACACGTACGGTCTGCCGTTGGCCACTCTCGTGATCCCCCATCCCCCCCATCACCCCCATCTCACGTGCCAACGGCCGAATTCCGATCCCCGGATTTTCCAATACGCGCGCCTGGAGGTCAGCCAGGAAAGCGTCGGTCCGCACGCAATCCCGCCGCTGAGAATGTGGTTTTTGTGCTGCCACCGCTTCGTCGTCGTCGCTGTTTTCTCCCAGCTCACTCCGGATCGCCTTCACCGTATTCAGCGAACACTGCACGCACTGCATGATGTCGCTGTTGTCGCGTCCGGCGCGGATCATCATGATGCATGTGATCCGCTTCCACAATGTACTCTTTTTTGGCATTTTTTTTTATCACGGGATGTTTTTGCTGCTTGTTCCGTACACTTTTAGCTATCGAATGACGTATTGCTTGTTTTCCTATGCCAGTTCAATCACGAGTTGAAACAAAAATATAACTGTCAAATTTATCTCGAACACCCTGTCTTCTTCTTCTTTCTTGGCCTAACGACCTCTTAAGGTCATGCCTGCCATTTCTGGCTTACTAGACTTATTTTTACCGCATAGTTGGATAGTCAGTCCTCACTATGGGGGAAAGGCCCAGATGAGACTTGAACCCCGGTCCTGCCGTGTAAAGACCGGCGCCGCTGTCGCATCACCACCGGGCCCTGTATGTGCCGTGAATTTAACGCTGTCTGTGAGCGTCACCAACCGGACGTGTCGCGCGCCACGTTATACAATATTATTCGTGCTGTGCGTCTGACTATAGATTAATTTGTACCAGACTAGTTCATGTTTTTTGCATGTAAAATGTTAAATATGAAATGTTAAATGTAAATGCTTCAAGGGGGCCTCACGTGGTCCGTTGAATTGAATAGAATTGAAGCTTTAGATTAATGATATTAATGGCAAAGCCTAAGCGTACAGTGGAAACCAATAAACGCTTTTATAATGATGTGCTCTGCTTTTAAAACCTTTAACAAAACCTCTAGCACCACATGCGATATTTCATTTGCTGTGTTAAAATCAAACGATACGTTCCGCAATTCTATTATCTTTTCATCACTTGTTGAACACACATTGTTGATCAAATCAATTGATCTATCAATTAAATGTATGATACACGGTAATTAATGAGACCGTTAATGAGAACAACTAATCAATTGCTTTGAACTTGCATACCATAATGGTTGTTACGGATGGTTCACAGTATAAGCAACATGCCAGTCATGTCGTTGAAGTAATCAAATCAATTTCACGCCATTTTTAAGAGAAAAAAAACGTTTACAGCATTCCCATCAGTTGTTATTTTGTTTTATTTTATGCAGGCGTGCGTATTCCTTGTAACAGCAGCAGCAAAACTAACAAGCTTTAAATCATCTTATTTGCAGAGTGAAGAAAGCATTAGATTACACCGAAAAGGCAATATTCAACTTCATCACCACCGTGTACGATCTCGAACGAACACACTCGTTCAGCATGAGTACGATCGTACAGGTGCGCAACGTCGATAGCCGTCCTCCAATCTTTAGCCGCCCGTTCACCACTGAGCGTATCATGGAAAAAGAAATGTTTCAAACACTCGTGATAGCAATCGACAGAGATACTGGGCTGAACAAACCGATCTGCTACGAACTGACAACCAACGTTCCCAAATGTATGTACACCACCACAAACGTAATTGTGTGGATATTTCTGTACCGTTGTGGTTTGTTTGATTACAGACCAGCAATATTTCGAAATTGGCCAAACCGACGGACTGCTAACGGTGCATCCTATCGATCGTGACGCGGAACAGAACGAGCTGTACTCATTTTCGGTAGGTCTATTCGCATTTGTCTAATCTGGAGGAAACTGCCTAACGAATGCTGAAACTTTGAACTAATCTATGAATCAATGCACCCTCCCCGTCTCAAGATTGTAGCCTACAAATGTCACAACAAACTGCTAAATACATCCAGTGAGGGTGCAATCATTTTGGAGGACAAAAACGATAACCTGCCCGAGATAGCGATGCACCCGGTGGAGCTGGAATTTTGGGAAAACACCATCATGGAGCTCGAGTTCGACCAGTTCACAATCAACGATCGGGATTTGGGGGAGCATGCCCGGTACGAGGTACGGTTGGCGGAAACGGTAAACGGCATACAGCAACCAACAACCTCATTCACGATCATCCCGGAGAGTGGTTACCAGCTGGTATCGTTTACGATCAATATCATCAACGCTGCCATGCTGGATTACGAACTGCTCGAGCGACAAACGTTTCTGCTGCACGTCACCGCCCAGGAACCGATCGAACCGACACACCAAAACACTCAAACCATTACGATACGGCTTCGTAACTGGAATGACGAGGTGCCCAAGTTTGGCCAGGAATACTATCAAACAAGCGTGCTAGAAACGGTCGGTGCTGGCATGCTGCTAGCGACGGTTGCCATTACCGACCGTGATATAGATGACAGCATCAAGCTAACCGTACTGGGGCGTCTGTCGGAAAGTTTGGAGGTGGTGCCACTACCGGTTGATACCGATCCATCATCATCCGGTGATCCGCGGTATCAGTTTGAACTTAAAACCAAACGTGCGGACATTTTCGACTACGACATTGCGCAGGAGGTGATCGTTCAGCTGCAGGGTGAAGATACGCTGAGGACGGCAAAAAACGAACCAATTCATCAGATCTTTTCACAGCTGACCATCACCGTCCTGGACGTAAACAACAAACCTCCGCAGATTACTTTGGTACGTTAGCTGCGAAGCGATCGATTAGGAGGGATGTAAATATGTCTCCTCTTTTGCCATTATTATAGCCCCGTGGCACGATGCACATTTTGGAAAACTCAGTCGCCGAAAGTGAGGTCATCATTGGAGAGGAGGAAGTGGCAAAGATCATCGGCACCGATCCGGACACGGAAGCAGAGCTAGTATTTAGCATCGATTGGAGCAGTAGCTATGGTACCAAGAGTGGCGTACGCGCGAAGCCGGAAACATACGAAAGGTAATCGGTTGGAGCGAAATGTCCCTTCTTTAAAATACAACTAATTCGCTTATTACGTTGGCTTTCCAGCTGTTTCTATATACACGAAGTAAAGGTAAACAGACAACGAACCGAAGCAACCATACGGGTGAATCCCGGCTTCGATCTGGAGGTAGATTACGAAATGTACGATACACTCTTCCTGACGATCCATCTCGTCGATCAAAATCAAACAATTATGGACAACATGGTGGAAACGGTTATCGCGATACAGATAGACGATGAGAATGATAATCGACCGTTTTTCGACGAGAACACACTGACGGTGGTACGATCGGTGAGGGAACAATCCGATTCGGGGGTAACGATCGGTAACATTATAGCGTACGACATTGACGGACCAGGCAATAACGAAATGACCTTCTCAATGGAGTAAGTAGTGCATTAGAAACGAAAGAAAAGAAGACTTTTTACTGACTACTTCTTCTGTTTATTTTATGTTACTTCACACCTCTCCACAGACCCATCGATCCAGCCCACAAAGAATGGATGGCTATCGATCAGAACGGTATCATAAGCGTGAAGGCCGCACAATCGATCGACTGTGACATACCGCCGATCGATTTTGTGCTGCAGAATGTAACCGTGTCGGATTGGAAGTGGGGTACCTGGCACGTTTTCCGCATTGACCTGATGGACACGAACAACAAGCAGCCATATCACGATCCGCTTCCGGACGATGGACAGGTGTACAAGTTTGAAAAAATAGCTTCCAACACCGAAATTGTGTTGGTGGAGGGTAAAGATCAGGATCGCGATGTACCGTTCCATACCGTTTCGTACGAGATCAATTATCGTGATTTCCCGCAGCTTCAGCGTTACTTTGAGGTAGCCAGTAATGGGCGGGTGTACGTAAAGGAAAATAACGATCTGCTCGATCGGGACGGTGGTCTGGAGGGCATCACGATCAACATCGTGATGGTGGATAATGCAGGTGGATTCGGCAGTAAGTGCTATAAACTGTAAGAAAACGACACACAATATCATCATAACGCTTTTTTCGCTCTTTCCTTCCAACCAGTACAAAATCGTGTATCGACCAACATTCGTCTTACGCTGCTCGATATCAACGATCACTATCCGGAACTTCCCGAGCTATCGGCAGACGAGTTGGAAGTATCGGAAGACTCGAAGCAGGGACAGATTATAATGGCTAATTTTGCGGCAATCGATTTAGATGACAGGGAAACCCCGAATGCTAAGATTAATTACTACGTGCGGCAGATTTTACCAAGTAAGTCTCTGAGCCAGCGAAACAGTTAAGATTGATATAATGCTCGGTAGTGCTCGTTAGTGCTCGGTCAAAATCTCATTGCATGCAACCTCAAAACATGCAACTACCGATCCCAATTCTACAATAGCTAATAGATTCTCCAATACTTTTCAACGACAAAGAACAGGTCTGTGATCTGCAGTTGTATATGCATATAATAATCCCTAGTTATTGATATATCTACAAGCATTGAATGCCACTCTTGAGGTTCTGCATTTTTTCCCAGAAATCGATTGGTAGCTGAAAGCTTACTCGTTGACCCAACGCGTCGTTAAAAGCTGTTAATACCGTAAAATACAAGCTTAATCCTTTTCTGCGTTTTTAGCACGCGGCACGGAAATATTCACCCTAGAGTATGTGGACGAATATAGCGCATCACTAAAAGTGGCACAAGACTTGAAAGGCTACTACGGAACGTGGACTCTGAAAGTTGAGGTGGGTGTTCTGTTAAGTAGTCAGATATAAATACATCAAAAGACAACATATGTTTTGCTTACACGTAACAGGCATGCGATAGAGGCATTGAGTACAAGCCGATTATTGAACTTCCCGAACCAGCCGAAAGCAAATGCAGGACACGTGATTACGAGTTGGTGGTTACACCATTTAACTACAACAGTCCCACCATCATATACCCGACCCGGAATATACAGATCCGGCTAAAGTAAGCCACCTTAAATCTGTGGCACATTTCAAACAAAGCGAAATTTACTCATTTTATCGATTACTTTTTTCTTCTTTACCTCGCTACGCCACAAAGATACGAATCATTGAAGAATGGAAGCCCACTGATCGACACGAATGGGTCCAATTTGCCGAACTTTGTTGCCGTTGATGATGATGGTGGCATATATGGCGACGTTACGTTTTCCCTGCGCAGCACCAATGGTATGCGGCAAGCGTGTCTCCATCACCAAACACAAATCAAATTCCCCGCACACATTTAATGAACCGTTTCGTCCCACAGATAACGACAGAGACCACGAGGTGTTCCGGGTGGACAAGCTTGACGAGAAGACTGGCCGGCTGGTGCTGGAAAATGAGCAAGCAGTGCAACCGTTTCCGAAAAATTACAGCGTACGTAAGGGTGGCGATTCGGCAAGCGACATTGCAAATTATTGACACACCATTCTGTCCCGCAGATTACCGTGATTGCTAGAGATGGGGGCGACAGGCAGTCGGAAACTACGATCTACATCGTCTTCATCGATATGACGGGCGAACCGGCCTTCCTACAGCCGTCCTTCGACACGAATTTCACAGGTACGCGCTTAGACTAACTTAATTTATTATAAAAATGAATGTGTAGAAGTGTAATGAGAATTATAATGTTCAGTATTAGTATGTGTGTAGTATTAGCTAGTTAACTTAATGTAATTGTGTAAATAGTAAGTAAGAGAGTAAATGTGTAAGTAGTAGTAAGTAGTAGTAAAGAGTGTAGTGCGTGTGGATGATAGCTAAAGGTACCGGTACACGATAACAGTACGGTTCACAAAACGGTACGGCTGCCACAGTACTCCCCTCCTAGACTAGATTTCCTTTATTGGTACCTCGAAGGGATTACAACTCGTCGCCCTGAACGAGTTACTCTAGTCGGAGGAATTGTCGTAGAAGTTGTAGCTGCGAGTCCCGGATCAGCTGTGCCTTGTTGCTCTTCCAATTTATATACTGGCTTAAAACGATCGACCGATATATTTACCGTTCGGCCATGCATCTTCAGCTTGAAGTAATTGTCGGTTCGGTTGATCACCGCAAATGGTCCTTCGTAAGGTGGTGTTAGCGAGGGTCGAGCTGAATCGCCGGGCATCAACAAAATGGTCGGAGTTAATATACGCTGGAACGCCATATCGGGAGATCCATCCTGAAGTCAGGGCTTCGGCGATTGTTGAAGCGGTCATGTCCGGTATGGGGAAAGCTTCCGGCCACCGAGTGAACCTGTCGATTACTGTCAGACAGTAACGGTTCCCCTTACTCGGAGGAAAAGGACCTACGATGTCGATGTTTATGTGGGCAAATCGACTGTCGGTTTCGAGTACCGGAAAACAGGCCATTTTTTGTGGCGCGTCACTTTGTAACGTTCTTGGCTTCCTGAGCATAGAATTGAGATCGCGTGCCAACAAATATATAGTTGATTATACAAGTAAACAACTGAAAACATACAGTGTGACATATTTGGTCTCTTCGCATAGATCTCCGCCAATCTACGGAAGATATTTGACTGTAAACAATACCATCTTTAACATCTTTAACACAACAATCTAACCGCTAGATAGTAGAAAAGCTTTGCCGAAATTGCTACAAACATCACCACGCCCCACCACCTTCAAAAACTAATAAAAAAATATTTGTTTAATTTGGTAGAAAATGAAGAGGGTCTGGACGAGCGACAGCAACTTCCATTCGCCGAGGATCCAAAGAACGCTGGCCTGCCACCAGGTGCACAGACCAACGTATTCTACTTCATCGACCGTAAGCAGCGACCACCTCCTACTACGAGACTTAAATTTCATCCGCTCACTTTTGACCCCATTTCCTTTTTAACCCGATGCTCGATTCCCAACAGAGAAGTACGGTA
>KZ064158.1:0-17549 GCA_002091835.1 Anopheles maculatus | reverse complement strand
ATTCATCTCAACAAGTTTTACTGAATTTCTGCCACAGAAAAATACAATTTATATATTTTAATTAATAAGCCGTTTGTTCTCGTTGACTTTTTGAGTAGTAGACTTCATACTAACCTTTATTTTTCTCATGCAACGCGTGTCATAAAATAATGATATGCACTTTTTGCCGCTTTATCACTTGCTTGCGATGAAGATTCCGATAGAAACGTTATGATTATCTCAGGTTTATGGTGGGTGCTAAACAAACTGCTACCGAACCGGCTCTAAGACACCGTACACTAGGGGAATCTAATTTTGGTACGTACCACCGTCCCATTCGCGCACCGAGCAGAACGGGCGAAAGTTTGTCGTCACACTGTGACCGTAAGATCATACGGTATGATTATCTTACCGGACAGAAGGCATAAAATAGAGCCGTACTCGAGCTACTCGAAATTATTACTTCCTGCAAGTGTCGGAAAATGGTGACGTTTGCAACTTTTTCTTCTCCAAGCAATAGAAGCAGAGCAAAAGAGCAACGGACAGATCGTGCCATCGTACCTGTCTTGCCAAAAGCTGTAGACATAAAGTTCGGAATGAACTTCGCTGCTGATACCAGAAACAGCCGGAAGTAAACAACATGACAGAGAGTTGTTGCGGGATGATTTCTTCCGAACAAACTGTCATAACGTACATAAAACGTTCCCTGTCTGGGCTGTTGTGTTTCGATCGGACCGGATGCAATATTAATTGCAAGGTGGCAATTTTCTCATCCTTTGCGAGTGGTGCAAATTGTGTTTGGTCTGATATATGGCCTACGGGAAAGGAATCAGTGAAACAAAGTTATGTGTTTTTTTTGTTTCGTTGCTGCATTGTCTGATTTTGCTGTACTTGTAGCGCGATGAACATAGTTTGAGTTGCTGCAATATTAAACGAGTTATAGGGAAAGCTGATTATAGGATTTGAAACGTTTGATGTCATTTTCTGTACGTTTTTCAAATGGTACAATTGAAACAAAGTTATGTGTTTTTTTTGTTTCGTTGCTGCATTGTCTGATTTTGCTGTACTTGTAGCGCGATGAACATAGTTTGAGTTGCTGCAATATTAAACGAGTTATAGGGAAAGCTGATTATAGGATTTGAAACGTTTGATGTCATTTTCTGTACGTTTTTCAAATGGTACAATTTATGAAATACATCGTTTGATAATAGTCGTAAAGGTAACAGATAAATAATATGTTTCCTTACTTCATACAACTATTTCGAATTCTGGATCGAAATATGTATCAAGCGACAGCGATAACATCGTTAAAATGTCTTTACACTTTGTCTTAGACAGTTGCAAAGTTGCGAATTAGCCCAATGAAGTCTTTGTAATGCTTTTCGCGTAAGTGTTGATAAACTGCTTGTACTGGAAAAAGTTTGTCTCGGCCATAGTACAACGGAGAAACCGGAAAGACCCTGCTCTTGCAAATTATATTATTCACTATTCAAATAATCCTAGATTTACTAATGCTGTAAAGACGAAATAGCAATGAGCTTAATAACTCTACAATTACGTGATTAATAATTTAAATGTCGCAAAATACCTGTAAAAACACTAAAAACACATATCAGTTCAGATAGATTTAAGTTTCATTAACCATGTTCTACGGCGGCCCGGTTTTAGATGCGACAGCAGCGCCGGTCTTCACACGGCAGGACCGGGGTTCAAGTCTCATCTGGGCCGTTCCCCCATATTGAGGACTGACTATTCAACTATGCGGTATCAATTAGTCTAGTAAGCCAGAAATGGCAGGCATGACCTAGGAGGTCGTTAGGCCAAGAAAGAAGAAGAAGAAGAAGAGTAGCCATGTTAATTCGTGAGAGTTATTTTAATCCTCTGCGTAGGGTTATTTAGTTTTGTTTCCCTGAAATTTCATTTATCTTTCTGGTTGATTGGTTTAAAAGTTAATTAACGCTTCTTTCGTCTTTCTAATTCGGATGAATCTCATTGAAATGTGGCTTTTTGAATGAATTGTTCAAGTCACAGCATTCACCATTTGGATCAGATATGACTCTATCGTGTAACTTCTATGTAAGCCATCTCAACTTTGACCTTCAACCTCAACTGGAAGCACACATTTCATACATTGCAGCTTGAAATGGCTCAATTACTGTATAAACCATTAGGTGCGATGTTTCGTTGGCCCACACCACAGTGAGTATAACAAGACGTTAAGAGCGAATGGTAATGATTATTATTACCATGGTTGTCAGATGCTTGCGTGAAATTTCACATCGTTCGGTATAGGATCATTTCCCGAACCTTTCGCATACCGGCGGCCATTCATTAGAAACGTGTTGCCACGTTTACAAATCCTTTAACCTGATCCCCGACCCAGTTGGAAACAAGCAGTTCATTTCGTTAGGCTGCATGGTCGAGCCGATGTTCGTGCTTTAATCTTAATCACCTTGTTTATAAGGAAAGAGACGCAACTTATCAATACAAATAGCTCATTTAGTACGTTGTTCTCAAAACAGCAGTATTGACGTGTTCGATCAATGTAAATAAACCATCTCACATAATTAGTTACTGTAATATGCAGAACAAATGTTAATTACATGCACCTTTGCATGAAGAAATCTTTACTCGACCAGCATAAACAACGGAGTATGATATTCAGTACACCTTAACCACTTAAAAAATGGGAAGGCTAACGCACTCGAGCGTCAGAGTAAATGATTAAAAAAGTTTTAAAAACCAAAGTCATTTAATTTTTTTCTCCGTCACCATCTACAACACAGTAGACCGGGCCCGGGTTTGTCCTTTTTGCCTGAGGGCAGAAAATCTCTTTGAATACGAAAGGCAAACCGCCATTTGTAAGACGAGCCTGGAGTCTGTCTTTACTTTACACCTCATGGGCGGCGGCCACATAATAGGAGCACGGTTTACGGATTTTACGGACACGTTAGAAGAAAAGCAAAAGAAAATTAATTTTAAAAAAGATTGTTTGTTTCTTTTTCATCTCCTGCTTGTACCTTTTGTTTTGACATCCACGACAATTTCCGGCCAGTTTTCCTGATCAGCTTTATGTTTTTTTTAACATTCTCTCACAATCAGTTGTGGGACGGCAACAGCTTGATGAGAGACTGGGCAAGGATAATTGTTGATATTTTTTCGTTCCCATTTCTATTTTAACCATTTTGTTTGCCTTTTGTTGATACTTCATTGCATTGCTAAAGTCGGCAAAGAAAGTCCACCTTAGAATGTGGAAGCATTTAGAGCTATGGGAGAAATTCCCATTGAATTCAAATTGAACGTAAACTATGTTGTGGTTTCGGGGGCGGACGTTGCTAAACTTTTGCGCAAGAAACTATTCTTTCGTATATACATTCTAACCTACCTACCACAAGTATTTTTCAAGATCTCTCTGCTTCAAAACGCTTACGTACTGAAGGGCTTTAAGGAAGAACAAAAATCAATAGATGGCTCCATAAAGTTACACTGCTTGCATGAAGATAGAGGTCCATAATGATTTTGTTGGCATGAATTGCAATTTATAACATGGCCACTAATGAACGGAACACGCCGAAACTATTGCTTACTCCCACCCGCCGTAACAAATTGTTCAACACTAGCTGGAAAGTTGTGAGTGGCCAGTTTGTGGTTCTGCTAGCAATTCGACATCATTGCAATACAATCAGAGTCTTCTACTAACAAACTTATTCAAAAAGTGTACAAACACAGAAAACGTTGTTACTGGTCGCCTTTGCACGCCAGCGTACATTCTGGTGCGAAAACGCATTCAAGCATCTTCGCTTGCTTCTGCCATCATCGTTTAACAAGAAAAGCCACTTCGAATGAATCTGATATCAAACCCCAGCTAATTCACAATGACAATTGTGTACAGTCCGCTGACAAGCTTTGCTATTTATGATGATTGTAGGGGGTTTGTTACAAATAAAGCCGGTGCAACGGCAATGATGAAACACAGTGTCGTAGTACTGTAAAAGTTTTGCTAGTAATACAAAAATAAAAACTATCAAATAAGCCGTTGTTTGCTTTAAATATTCAGTGAACATAGTATCATGGGAAATTTAATTGGCTTTTAGCTTTTTTTGTTATGATAGGGTAGAAATAATGCCCGTTAAAAAGAATGTGTTTATCTTTAAAATGAGTTTAAAAATAGTGATGATAATGTACTTCTAAAAAAAATATACAAATATAACAAACACTTTGCATGTGAATCATAAATAGTTATTTCCACTCTCTCCTTGTCTGCATGGACTCTTCATGATCCAACTAAGTGTTACCGCTTAATCAACTAGTTTCTTAGAAGAGCGTTCGATGGTGAAGTTTAATATTTCGAGATTTGGTAAATGTCTTGAGTCTGCTCTAACTCTCCATCTCCATTTTCAACCTTGACACTAATGGCACGGTTGTTTATTCATTTCAAAACCACTACCATGACAATCTCCAGCCCCTCCAGCAAATGTCTCATTTCCATAGTGAAAGATTTTCACACCAAACCACGGCCAAACCCTTGAGGGCTCGATTACCAGAAACGATATTTTTTTGAGTGCCGTGTCTGACAGCTTTTGCTCAGCAGGCCGCCCTTCATCTAGCACACGTCACACGAATATGATTGAAACAGATAGAGTGTCAATTTGTTTGACGGCCAGCTAACCACCTTGATTCAATGATAATTTATTTATCAAAAGCCGGCGTCGAACCAAGTCCGGACGCCGTAACCAAACTCCCGATGACAATCGGATCGTTCCTAACGTCCCCAAACCGTTGACCGATAACCGTCAGTCATTTAATTTTATCTCACTAAACTCTCCGCTTTGTGTGAACCGCCTAGGCCCGGAAGCCGGATGCTTTGTCGCACCAGATTTTGGGGATTTCGCTTTCACTGATGAAGATTGTCACGTGCCGAAACGTACGGTAAAAGCTTTCGACCGAATGATGTCGGGTGGAGTAGAGTACCGACTTTTGCATTCGCTTCAGTAAGACCGTCGGGAAGCGGTAATTGATTAGTTCGCGGCCAACCACACGGTGTCACACGGTGCGCTCTTCAGCAAGGATCAGGAAGGTTTAGTGTAATTTGATTTTGGGAAATGAATCACTCTCGAGCGGATCGACCACCCAGATGGACGTGCGCATTGTGGGGCGATAGATTGTGTTGAGGCATTTTGTGACGGTGCTACAACACCGTTTGCTCTCTACAGGTATTCTGGACGAAATTAGATGCCGCCATTAAACCGATGGTCAACCAGTGTGAAGTGAAAAATCGATTTCTTTTTGAACTGTTTGAAACACGGTGCGACAATGATGAGGCCCGATAGGATGTTGGTAAAGTTGCCATTGAGGAAATCGTGGTTGAGGGGCTTCAGAATTAAGAACTCCTATTTCTGGTGCAATAACTTGAAGCTTCCAGTTTTGTTTCACGCACCTTAATACACGATACATAATAAATGTATAATCAATTTAGAATACCATCGTCCATCCTCGATTATCACACATTTTCAGCGCTGTTGTGCCCTTCTTCAATATTCTATGTCCATCCGGAGCTGTATTAATGACCCAACCTTCACGATGTCTTACTTTTTCTACCCCACTGGGACATTGAAATTACCAAAAAAGCAAGGCAAAATTTAATTTCCATTCAAAGCATCTTTTAAGGTACATCCGGGAGGAAGAGTATCAAGTTTAAGAAATTCTAATCATCCGATGTCTACAGGAGGGATTGTCGGAAAAAAATAAACACAACAGGCAAACACTCGAACGAACACATATACAAACGCTCTCAATAAAAAATAAAACATGAAGAAACGAACCTTTAGAAGGTGGCGAAAGAAGCCATAAATGGGTCGGAAAGGGAAAGTGGAGTTTCAAAATTAAGAATTAAGATTCGTTTCGCAAATAATTTGTATTATGGTGGTGCCGGTGCCCCAATTTCACCATTATGCTGCGTTCAACAGGGCACAATTTAAAAGCGACGGCGCCGGGTTCAAGGCAGCAGCAGCAGGCGAAACTTTCAGCACGTGCGTTTGTGCTTGAATTGAATGCTTCCCGTATATTTGCGCGCTTTATGTAGCCCATATATTGTACTTCGGTCATCGCCAGCTGCCCACGAGTTCAAATATTGACAAGCAACAAAACAAAGCTCGGAAGCATTTGTAGTAAAGATTATAATTTAAATGTTCCCCCCGTAAGTGAAACAGCTATTACACGGTAAAAGGGCAGCCGTCCGGTTTCTATAAACGATCCGTTCGAATATCGAAGAAAGGTCAGCTAAACGAGCGTGTTTAAAGTGTTTAGTGTTGCTCGAACAATTTCCTTCGAACAGGTTTCATATTCTCCAAAGTACTTCACGCTCGACCGGTTGGGCTGATTGTCATTTCATCGATTCGATACAAATGTTTGCTGTTTGTTTTGTTTTGTTTTGGATCCTCTAATGGCCCACTTCAGGTCGCGTAGGTATCCATTTTTAATGTCATTCCTCCCGTTAACGTCAGCAACAATATTGCAGTGGAAAAAATGGCGCCACCTGTGGGGCAATCATCACGGGAAAATAATATCGAAATAGGTTAAGCACAAAACGGATAAATGAAAAACGAAACAAATAGCTGTACGCTTGCCCGGTGACGACAGCTGTGAAAAAATCGGAAATTCCACAAACTTATGTCCGGTTTTTAACGTCAACCGGAAGAAAGCATAGATTCCACGTGTTTTTGCAACTGCGTCCAGGCCATACATACCATGCTCACTTACCTTTTTTTTCGATTTCATCGACTCGAGCTGCCGTTCGGTGTGTTCGCCGATGGAGCGGCTACCCCACAGCTCGCGGCCCATCAGCGAGTAGCAGACGATCATGATCAGCATCGGTATGCCGTAGGTGAGTATCAGGAACACCAGGTTGTAGCTGTCACGTCGGTAGAAAACGTTGAGGGAAAATGGAGAAGAAAAAAATCGGGAAAGAAAACAACAGTGTGAGCAAAAGCGAGTACGAAAGTGCCGTCCGACTAGCTAATTGAGTTATTGTCCAGAAGCTCCGGCTTAATTGAAAATCCTGCACTAGCGGGAAGCACAGTAGCCACCCACCATCGGGGCAAGACCATATGTAAGCTAAGCATGAAACAGCGAATTGAGCAAAATGGTAAAGTAAAAAAGTAGAACGAACATGTCGTATGAGAATGTGCTTACGGACGAAAAAATCATACTCCAACTCTCCGGTTCGGTATGTGACCGACGGACAACATCGACACGGAACTCTTCCTGGTGACGGGGAAAGATTATTGTGTTAGTGAACGAGCAGTGAGAATTCCTTAATGAACGCTATTACTATTCCAGCATCTAGCGTGTGCATTGGCTAGGCGAAACGAATGATTCGGCGAAAAGTAAATTAATGCCTGATGCGATGCTTCGTAGCAAAATGTAATAATCCCATCCGAAGAGATGAGGTTTTGAGCATGCGAAATAGAAACACTGATAGCATCGCACCTATGTGCACGATATTGGAACGCATTCGCACGAGAAGGGCTATCATTATTTTATCGTTTGAGAATAATGCACGCCACGAAAAGAAGCGGAAAATAGGGCGAAACTCGTTCGGCATAATTAAAACGTCACCCAAGAAGTTCACTACCGGGGTTTCATCGAAAACTGACACTTAATAATCTGACCGCTTAAACAAAAGCGTTCTCCAGCTGGCCATTATTTTCCCGTGCCGTGCCGAAACTTGGCGTGCCGTTTCCTTCCGGGTTTGCACAGTTTCAATTAGTGCAGTTTGCCATTGTTCCAAAAACTGAAGCACAGCAGTGTCGCCGGTGACTTTCCACCGGCGTGTTGGTTTTGCAATTAGTGTTGCAGCTTCTTAATGGGAAATTATTCCATTTCGTCTTGCCGTGGGGGAAGTGTAAGGTGAGTTGGGAAGTGAGCCAAAAGTTACCAAGTAGCTATTAATTTGCATGGCACCAGTTTGCGCTGGTAAGCTGGTGTGTAAGTGAACTAGCGAACCGACGAACGATACCATCGTCATCTCGGGTTTTTCGTTCGAGGTAGGGTTTTTTGGTGCGATTTTGTTTGCTCTTTCTTAAGAAGCATTGATATTGTTAAGATGGAAAATAACTGTAGTTCTCGGGTTGCAAGGTAACCTAGTGATAAGGTGCACTTTTTCGAGCAAACGCTAAATGGACTCTTTCATGTTTGTGAATGCTTTAACAAGTGCACAAAAAAAAAAAATACATTGTAAACTCGATCGATCGATTTGCTCTAAATTGGCCATCCGCTGCACGAAATAAACCACCCACCGGTACCGTTACATGGCATACATACGGTAACAAAATTGCAACGGGCGCATAAGATATTAGTGTAAAAAACAAAAATAAACAAACACAAGATGGAACCACTCTATCGACCTATCAACAACCGAGAACAAAGAACACTTGTTTGATCTTTTCTCGTCCCAATCAAGGACAATATCCTCCGGAAATTTGTACCGAACGTTGATGAAGAGGCAAATGTTGTTTGGTTTAACCAAAAATGAAAGCAAAAAAAAAAAAATCGGTCACCGGATGATAAACGTTCATTATTGTGCTGCCAAAGTTGTGATGTAAATCGTGCTGTTTGACATCAGACGAGATGGGGCGAAACTCAGAAGCAAACAGTTGTTATCTCAATGTTTGTTTTATGTTTTTAGTTTGCCAATTCGGATGGCATGGAAGTAACGCATTTCATTCTGCTAGGTGGCCGCAATCGGGTAATACCAGCCATATTTCCGATCCATCCGAGCTATTAAGCACGGGCACGAAATTCTCACCAGAAAAAGAAGTGACACATACAGCGCTCCGCTCGTGCAAATACTTCTGCTTTAATGAAAGCAACCATTTAAACAAATCTTAATTAAGGACCCGCTGTCTCTCTCGCTATCAGCGTTCGCGTACGGCTGCGTCTCGTGTCGTGTTCAGTAAGCTATTTAATAGGCCCACAATCGCATCCCGCTACCAATGGTAACCAATGATCCTGTTGGGCGGGAAGTTTGTCGGAAAAACATAAGCCTCAACCTCAAAACTTTACGCCGAAGACTGTAGACTGCTTGAGCGTGTTCGAGTGTTTCTTCAGCGTCCCAAGCATTGGGTTCTTTATTTTTGGCCCGAATGGGTGCTTCAAGTCACTTTTTTGCCTTCGGTACAGTTTCAGGTTCAAGCACTGTTCCGAATTATCAACCTCTTCAGCTTCATTGATAAATGAACAGGATGGGATGAAGTTGTAGCCGCTTTGCCCACGTTAAGCATTGATTCAATTTACTCCATATTTTGTCGAGCTCATAATCAGCTTTCGGCGAATGGTTTGCTAATGAATTATTGTTAACCCTGTGTTGCTGGTAGCTGGTTAGAAAATAATTCTCGTACATATTTTCTGTTTTCCTGAGTACAGTGTTGTTTGCGAGCTATTTTATTATTTCATGTGAAGCTGCACATAAAGTGAAGGTATTTCTTCATACTAGACTGGTGAAATTTGATACTGTTTTATTTAGTTACGAGTATACGATGCAGTACTGATAAGCAGACTTCCAGAGATTTAATTTAATTAACTTGTTTTTTGGTTTCATTTTTGACTTGATTTATGGAATGTTGTGTAATGACTGTTTTGGAATGGGTGAGTGTTTGTATTATTCATAAGAAGATAAGCTGTAATTAAATTAGTCGGAAATTAACCATATATAGTCGGTTTTAAGAATATATAATATACGGTTAGAAATCGGAAACAAAAGATTTCCTCGACTCAATATGCAATTGGATTCCTTGAACTTTTATTCTCCTGCGAAGTTGGATTATAGGCATCTCCATTTGAAATTGGCTGGTGTCAAAATTTCGCTATAGTTGCATAGATTTCCACCATATCGTGGGACAAGGTTGCGTAAATCCTATTACAGTATAGAAACCTACTGGCTTTGCACTAATGTGTGGGCGACGGGATTCGGATGTTATACTTTGGCCAGGCGGGAACTTTCCCACCAATTGCACAATCATGCAAAAGCTCTCCAAACCAAGGATGGTAGGATGGAACAAACCTGCATCCCACACGATCGGCCAACGCAATAACGGGAACAAATTGAAACTGGTTGTTTAACAGACGAGTCAGGAACAAAACGAAAATCTAATAACAAATATGTAGACGCTCAAAATCATTTATTGGAAATTTTACTAAATTGAGTGGGCAGTGCTAAATAAGTTTTTTTTTGTTAAGTTTAAATTTAAGCCTATTGGCACGCGTTGAAAATACTAAAATCTGTCACGTAAAGTGTGTACCTCCTGGTGGAGGAATATTAATTTTATTGTTGCTGTCAAGAATCGCTTCTTATTGACAATTGTACGATTTGGGGAAAGTAGCTTAGTCTATTATTTGTGGCGTGTTAGCATCAACTACATCTTTGTTTTTTCTATCTCAACATATTATGCGTTATGACCTAGAACCGGCGATATCTGACATGGAATCTTCCGCCAATAGAGGAAGTTACTGCTTAAAACGCATTTGTGGCGATAGTTTTCAATTATAAAATTTATTTTTGACATTGTATTTACGTCATATATTACAAGTAAGATTAGAAGTATTAAATTTTCAGCAGGTAAAATCCAGTTCCGTTAGCGTTAAGTACAATAATACTTAAGTACAAAAATACATGTCTTCCTAGTACACAAAAAAACATAAAACCCACGAAATATTTTAACCACGTACGGTGCGTACCACCGTCACCAAATGCCACAAATAATTTCGACCGCATACCTTCGTTGTGTTTATTTCACCACCAACCAATTCATAGCACCCGTCCGACAAGATACGAACTTTGGGACAATACGTTTCCGCCATTCATTTGTGCCGGGATCTGGGAAGAATAATTGGGCCGTCCGTTGTAGCATCTCATCACCTTTACCCATCACTCCGGGCGAACAATACGATGGAAAACTTTGAAAACCGGTATAAAGTTTGCTAACTCACGGCCAATCCACCAGGCCCCATCCCAACGTCAAGAACTTTTGCGGCGAGCACGTTATGAGGCAAGGAAAATAGCGCTGGTTAACCGCATACTTTGCCACCACGGCCATCCAACCACTACCGACTAGTATGACCAAACCAACCGACCGACTAGCTATAGGGTCCCTGTGCGTCTGGAGGAATGAGAGCAAACGACCGAATTTTAGAGAGGCTTTGTTTTTGGCTAGTGGAAGAATGATGCCAGCGCCAAAAAAAAAAAAGAAGAGAAATGAAGCCATGCAACGAGTAACACAATTTAAAATTTCGTTGATTGCATTCAAAGTCCGTAGCGCGGTGTTACTTGGACGTTGAACTCATTTGTTACGTACTTTTACGTTCCTCTCGTTTTCGGCAAATACACGATACCCGAAAGCAACAAGAAACTGCTCCGGATGTGATGTCAGTTTAGCTTTGTTGAATGATCAGCTCACAAATAGATTATCTGTCATAATATTTCCCTGCCGTAACAAACGTGCCGTATACGTGAGCACAAGGGGAAGCATGATTTGAAACGAATTCATTTTTGTGGCCCATCATGGCGCACGGAATGAAGCTGTCACGGTGCTAGCGTGTGATTGATGCTGACGATATGTTGCGTTTCAGATGGGATGTTATTTTCCCTTTAAGCACCTTCACCCGGAGAAAGGAAGCATTAAACAGAGAGTCGTATAATGAGCGTACCACTTCACGCTTTCGTCGGCCTTCGTTCATCTGGCCGGGCGTGCAATGGGAGAAAGAACGTTTGGTCATTGTTTGTCGATTTCCTTCCGGTCGATCGACGCATCGATTTGGAAACGTTTGCCCCGTCCACCCGGAACAATGTACAATCAACACCGGTAAGAAGCGTGAAATGAAAAGCAAACCAACAGGTCTTTAAACATACTTTCCGGAGCGAACCTTGTGTGCTTTGAGCTCGATAAAACCTTCGCAAAACTAGAGATACCTTCGCTTTAAACGATACAGTATGCATCAGTTTTCGTTGGAAAAGCAGGTCACAGGTTTCCGTTCGGGAGGTTTCATTATTTCACATGCTGCTCCGGCCGTTGTCGTAGTATGTGTGTTGATGATGTTGTTTCGTATTACGAGCTTTCTTTCCGATGACCCGAATGAAATGTATTCATTTTCAACTCACCCCCAACAGATATATTATTTTTCCTCTGCTGACCCAGGAAATCGGGTCGAAAAAATGACACTTTTATAATGTTGAATTGTGGCGTAAAAAAAAAAATAACAAAAGGGACATAGTTATGTGATACGATAAAAACGGTCAGCCCCAACTAGGATCGATCGAGGGTAAGGATGGGCCGATAATACCAGGCGTTTGAATATACGCATAAAAATTTATCAAGATGTCTTTTAATACGACCGATACGAACTTTTCCCTGTGTATTTTTCCATCCAGGTCCAGCTGCACCCCTACTGTCGTTAATTTTCATGAAAGCTTTTTCGGTCCTAAAGCAGAAAAGCGTTTGGTGTTTTTTTTTGTTGAATCTTATTTTCTTCTGTAGTCTTGACTGGAGCTGGCGCTACTGCTTTCTACACCATCATCGTCAACCAATGATCCACACTCAGATGGTGGCTCAAATCTGGGCCCGAGTTCAATGTCAAATTCGTCAGAAATTGAGTTTCGTGACGGTATTAACGAAACTCAAATAACATTACAACACGCAGCAAATAATGTGTCTGTGGTGGCGGTGTTGGAGCTGGTACCAGTACAGCAGCCGGGAAGATGCTGTGACGAACAACACAGTCTGCTTATTCAATTATCCACCCGGATCATGAGCACCAATGTTGCGCGGAATGTTTTCCACACAATCGGAGCCGAGGGAAAAAAAAGCCGGCCCGATATTGGTATGCGGTCAAAGAGTTACTAGCAAAGTTGGACGCGAGCGAATCTGGTTTGTGATTATTTTGTCGGCTTTTGTTTTCGGCACATTCGGTAGAACGACGTAAGTACGAATCAAACCCTAACCTCACACTTGGGCATCGTCATACAAGCTGACGTCTTGCGGAGAATTGTTTCTAGCTCGCTTGACGCACTTACATTTGTTTACCTTAACAATATGGCGCTCACTGACAGAGCGAATCGATGAGGATCCGCTGGGAATGGTACCATATTTGCTATGGCTCACCCAAAATGACGGCAACAACTACTTCTCTGTTCGTGTGCGTGTGTGGCTCTCGCTTTGTGCTAATATTATGGCCAATGTTATGAGCAAAATTGAATTATGCCCAGAGTTTCGGCTGTGTTCTGAAGGGATTATGACGTAATTGTGAATTCATTAGCTCATCTGGATGCCACGTGTCGAAGGTGTTGGCCCGTGTAGCGGCTGTGTGAATGCTTTGTCATTCGCATAAAAGATTCCACCACCAGCTTGGCACCGAATGCGGCGAAGTTCATGATCCGACGACGAACTACCAGAGAGGGTATGTAGCTTACCCCTAATGGGAGAACTTTACTCAGGCTTTAGTGGTTTTAGTACGGGCGTACAATACATACCGCACCATTCAACGCAAATTTTACTGTTGAATCGTTTTATTGTGCGCAAGATTTACGTAGAAAACTTTACACGTTAAAACTTTTACAACTTATTTGATTAGTAGTACTGTAATACTTTCGTTCGGATTTGACAACAGATAGCGGGTGCTAGCTGTTCACCCGATTGCGTTTGCATCTATTAACATAATCAGTTTAAAGTGAGCTCCACGATACGTTTGTCTGTAGCTCTTTAATAATAATATAGGTAATTCTGCCTGTGGCGGAAGGAGGTGCCTGTGTCAATCAGATCAATTAAAGACGTGTGATTTTTTTTAGGAGCTGTGTTTATATCTTGTCGGATGTTTTTTACCAATGTTGTTTGTGCGTGTAAGTTGACGTGGAAGCATTTGTAGCCTTTAAATACAGCTAGCTTAACCAGGAGTCATTATCAATTATGCTTTAAAAATATAAATTCCTTCATCCAAAAGCGAAGAGATCAAACAATTAATTCTTTTACTGGCCAAAACTGTGGATCAAAGTCGTTAGAATAATGATACTAATATTTTACGAGCAACAATCGTAATATTTTTAGGAAATACTTAAAATTTCACACTAAAAGAAAACACAGCAATCATTTAATGAAATTCAGTATCTTTGATTTTCCTGGAAAATATTAAACTTTCATCAAACAACGCATTGGTTTGGCTTAGCATTTGTCTTCCTCCCCAGAGACAGGTGTTTGAAAATGAAATAAAAACTTCCCAGCCAAACGCCGCACGAATGCACGGAAAAGAAATCCCTCAGAGGAAAGCTTTCCTTGTTTTTTTTTGTTACTGTTCTGCTTCTAAACGTACATCGCTGCTCAGTATTCTCGCTCCATCCGAAAGCGGACCAGGTTCGTCGACATGTTGGGCGTTAAACTGTTTCTTCCATTCCATCAACCACTGGCGGGTAGATCAAGTTTCTTGCGCTGCTACCGTTCCGTGAAAGGTTTCTGGCGAATATTCTTTTCGGCCATTTTTTAGCATTTAACAACTTTTAGCCACACAGCCCCACAGCTTCTGACAGTCGGTAATTTGCTTTGCAAACTCACACAGTCTTCAGGGACTGCCGGGTATAGTTTGTGTTCGTGCGAGCGTATATTTACCACCAGCTCATGATCAACGCGGGCGATCGGTGCTACAAAAGGGCAGGGATGAAATCCCTTACCATTGGATGGTACTCCATTCACGACAGCAAAAACTTTTGGTTATCCTGCACCGCTACCGTACCACACAAGAATGTTTCGTGCGTTAAATGTAGGATTTCCCGGTTTTTTTTATTTCCCATCGGAACTTCCCGGCACTTCTTGGTTACGGGGAGGAAAATTCAATTATTAACATTCGAAGGATTTATGCGCCAAACCACCACCACCTCGAACCTGACATCCAACAATGGCATTCGGAACGCGTCCAAATCACGGTGTATTCATTTCTTTTCCAAATTCTACAATGCGACGCTAGCTGCTGAACAGGGGACCAGCGAATTTAGTGCTGAAAGTTGGCGAGTGGACAGCGGTCATACCGTCATCGCTGTGTCGTCGCTGCTTTCTGATCTGCACCATCGTTCGTGTGGTTCCATCACGCGTGACAGTTCCTTTGGCAGCATCTCGCTGTATCGATGTGACCCAACACGGACGCGTTTGTTATTCGAGTGGAAAAAATATGTTTCAGGCATCACATTTTAAACCACGGCTGACCTGCTGCACTGCCAGCTGACATATGCGGCGCTCGGTCGGCTTCAGCTTGCGACATTTTTGACGTGCCTTTTCAGTGAATAAATTTGTTTATCATTTTGGGTTTTCGTGTCCAGCTAACGGTGAAGCAACCGAGGGTGAAGTTTGCAAAATAAAGAAAATAGTAAGAATAGATTATGGAGTACAATACGTACCACTTGATTTATGAGCATTTAAGCTATTTTGCTTTAAATCGTATCAAATATTAGAGATATAATTTTTGCATTTTTGCAATTGTTTTACATCAATTGCAATGTTTACTTATTCGGTTATAGCTGGTAGAGGATCAATGTCTTTTCTTCGAAATTTTCAAATTGTATGAAAAAAAATGAATGAATATTTCTAAGAACTAAAACCGGGCATAGATTATCGACCGTAGGAATAAACTTCGTTAATCTCCAGTAACACGAAACGTCTGTACTATACTTAGCTCCAACCAACCGTAAAAAAGCGTTAACCAAACTGTTTATATTTTATTTTTCCAGCCGAATACGCCCAATGATTGTACCGTGACCACTCGCCGCTCCGGTATGCAGATTTGCTGTCAAACGTTGTGATGTAAAAAACAGAAACAAAACAGTGTGCCACCACAAAGTTTCCGGTCACCAAAAATGTGTATCGGAAGTTCAGTTGCTAAAACATGTCACCGAAACATCGGCGGGGGAAAACAAAGTGATACAAACTGTTTGCTGACGCAAATCAGAACCGTTCGTTACATTCCCGTTATCGGTGGTGAAAATGAATGAATGTGATGTATAAAAATAAACAATGGATTGACGTGTCGGACGCATGATAGTGTGAAGGAATTGTACATTCTGGGAATGTGGAAATACTTACATGTAATCCGCCATGGATGTGGGATATCGTCCGTCAGGCCACAGCATGTAGCATACGGTTCGCGTTTTGCCATTATTATATCTTTTAAAGAAAACAACAAAAATGGAAGGAAATAAAGGTATTAGAAAATGTTTGCTGTACAGAAGATGTGCGAAGAGTCGAAGAAATCACATTGCAGTATAACCTATCTATTAAACACTCTCAAGCGCTACCTATTCCTGTTTTATTGAAAGCATATAAATGATGATTGTTTAAGAGATCTTTCATCTCCTTCAGAGAACAGTATCCTAGCTTTTATTATATCATTATTAACTATTAAAGAAATGTCTCATTCATTTAATTTTTACTCTCTATTTCTTCGTATAACTTTTAGTCAAAGCTTCAAAAATTGTTGCCAAACAGGCCTTTTTCTCAAAAACAAATCTTCACATTTTATACTTTGTTGTTGAAGATCCTATTTACACAACTTTGATCATAGCAGTTTCTGAGCAGTTTTTTTATGTCCTCGCAAAGCAATTTCTGCAAAGGATAAAATAAAATCACAAACAAATTAAAATCAAATTGCACAATCCTTTTCTAACTAATTCATGACAACACTTTCATTTGTGCCTGCGCTATCTTTGTATAATTTAATTCTACTTCAGCCGTAGCAAAACTATCGAGTTTCATCTTCGCTACTAGCATCGAAATGTGTCCTTTCCAATTTGATTTGATCCCTTGCCGTTACTCGCTGCAGCCTTGGCCAGTGATTTCCCTCTACTTTCAAGCTCTCTCTCTCTCTCTCTCTCTCTCTCTCTCGCTCTCTCTCTCGCGCACTCTCGCTTACGTTCTTGTGTGGCTGTCTGTTGCACGCCTTCCTTGTTAAAACTTACCGCTTCGTCATCACAGTCGAGTACATCAGGCACGGTGCCGCCAGGACACAGCTCAACGCCCAGATGATTAAAAGAAAGATCCGGGCCTTCTTCCTGGACGTCCGGTGACGCAACGGATGCACTATCGCAATGTACCTTAGATTGTGTAGGATGCAAAGCAAGCGGGACGTTATCGAAAGCAGGAGGTGGAAGGGTGGGTTTCAGGGCAGGAAGGGTAAACGAAAAAGATAACAAGAAAAGAGCCATGAGATGGGATAACATTGTGCCAGGCCGGAATGCGATCCTTTGAAGACAGCTGCCAACCTTCGTCCCACGGTTGCGAGGTTTAGCATTACGCAACGCTGGCAGGGCGTTGACTGGCGATCCCGTTTCCGGTATCGCATTTATAATCGAAAACAGAGTGATGGTGGAAGAATTCCGGCAAAAGTGCCCAAACGAAATGACGTCGAATTGCAGCGCACTGATATGATACGGGGGTTCGGTTTACCCGTCTGCGTTAAGCTGTTGGTTGGTTTTTTGTATGCGTTATCCGAGAAATTGCTCGATAGTGTATTGAATTTCATGTGTTTTGTGTTTTTATTCTCTT
>LULA01016191.1:0-23402 GCA_002091835.1 Anopheles maculatus | reverse complement strand
AGTGATGCGTTTCGTTAGGGATAGTTTTCCGCCGTTTTTACGTTGATCACTATATTCTTCGATCTTGATAATGATCGCGGGCAGCGAATGTTTTGTCCTGGTGTTCATAACTGGCGGTTGGACTGTGGACGATTCGGCTAGTCGAACCAGAGTTTCGTCATCAAAATGTAGAAGATTTATTGGTTTTGTTTCCATTCGGTGCTGATCGAAAAAACGAAAGACTTGCAAGAGCCCGGAGGACAACATTTGGACAGCCGTTAAAATCGTTTTTAATTTGGACTCTATCTGGAGTGATTGGGCGATTGGTGGATGATAGTTCGGTGATGGCAAGTCTTTTTTTTTTCTTCTGTGATGGGTACGTTAGGAACGAAATGGGAGAAAAAATATTATGCACACCAATCAGCCGTGGCCATGGCGACATTGGCGGGTAAAAGGTATTTAGCCGGAAGGTTTCAAAGCAGGTGAGATAACCGCGTCGTTAAAATGATGATTTATACAAGCAGGAAACCAATCGGGGTACGATCGACTTAAATGATCATCAGAGTTTGATCACAGATCGCGCAAGGCAGAACCAGTTTGAAATGATCAGCACCAGGAGATGAAAAGATCAAAACGAGAGCTCTGGTAGCTTTAACGCGATTTTTATGTTCGTTTCATATTTTTTTGCCCCTAAACCCCCTAGCAAACCCAGCGCGTTGCTGCCTGTGTCCGTCACAAGCGTCTACGATTTGTTATTGGAAAAAGAGTCTAAACTCGGCTATAACATCACAAACGCAAGACACTGTTTTGAGCCTAAGAATCAAATTATGACGGCTTAAGAACATGCATGTTTAATTCTATGGTGATGTTTAGTGATGTCATGCTTTGATGGTGATCGAATTTAAGCGGTCATGCTAATTTGAAGCGATTTCCTAAATATCCCCATTCTTCTACGGGCACGCTCGAGCGCGCTTTTTTTGAAAGATCATTTCGTGTTCCGATGATGGGTTACAGTTTTTATGTCTCGATACTAACTTTAGCAGGTGTGATATGGGTGTTTATCCTTAAATAAATTTAAAAAAAACTTCACTAAGAAATTAAAGAACTCGATAATAGAATTTTTGTAATTTTTTTCATTTTTATAATAACTAAAACATAGTTGTAGTTTTCATATTGTAAATTAAATAAAATAAAACATAGTTGTAGAATTAAAAAGCGGTACATCGTAGAATTCTTACACATTCCACGATAGATCGTTTCGCCGCGCTACATCGAGCAGGACAAAGTGGCCGTTGTATCTCTCCATTTTGGGTGACCCACAAGCAATGAATTGCATGCATGAACCGAGCACCGAGCACACCAGAGCCAACGTAATGAGCGCCAGGGACGATAGTTTTTCGCCCGAGCCCAGGAGATTAGTGGCGGTGCTCTCATCGAACTGAAAGGAAGAAGCTACTTTCAAGCGCCGAGAAATGAATTGGATAATAAAACAGAAAACATCAGATAATGATATTAGGATAGGTCTGTCGGCTAGCAAGACTAGAAAGCACGGGTCCGCGCCAGGCGAAAGCGAACCGACCTGTGGCCTGTGGCAGCCGAAGGAATTCCGACTGGACGCGCAAGCAAGCCACACGGCAATAAGCTCTATCAGGTGGTGCAGTGCAAGAATACGAGTTAATTTGTGGAATGAAACCAGCGGTAATAACAATGATGCTAAACATTGCCGCACCGGCCGGCGCAAGATGTGGGGCGGGAGCTGGCGTCGCAGGGTAGAACGCGAGACGCTTTAGGTCACCATCGTTTACAATGTGTCTTGCAATAAGGGGGCTTGCCGTTGGGATCTCGACCCTGACGATGCACCGTGCACCCGGGGGTCCTCTGGGAACCATACGTGGATCACTTCCATTGCAGATTGGGCTGGGCTGGGCCTGGTTGGGCTGGCTGGGGCCGTCTATTTGCCAGAGTTGTCGTCATCCGTTGAGGTTGAGCAGCGTTTTATCTTGGCGATCGATGAAGATGAAACCTGTGTGAATTGTGCTATACCTGAAGGGATGTATAATTTTCCTATCGATGGCAATTTATAAATTGTGTTTCAACAGGGGAACGTTTCAGATCCAGCAGTTAGAGTTTGTGGCTGTCAATGAAGCTTGCGCTGGGCAGAGGTATGTGGCAGGAGGGTGTGCGCGGACGCGGAACATATTTTTCGTTCGTTGGGTGGATAGATAATTTAGCATTTCGATCAGTTTTGAAAGTTGATATCGAATAAATAGCTAGGGTAATCTTGCTTTATTTCATCTGAAATGTATATCCGTTCGTATGGAACTGTATTTGCGAACACCGGATTCGGTAATGTGTGTGTGCGTGTGTGCGTGCTCATCTTTAAGGAAAATATTTGTGTGTCGATCGATTTGCTTTGAGACTATCAAAATCAGTTCATATTTGTGTGCCGCATGGAGAGGTTCTTAGGATGTCGTCCCGCATGCTTCCAGCTTGTTTGCATACGGCTGGGATATTCACAGCTGAGCAGAGTTGTTTTTGTTAACCGGGAGTGTTTTGGTGTCCGATTCCTGCATGCTGGCCCACAGCAAGCCAAGCCTGTGTCTCCAAATGCTCGAAAATGAAACGAAGTTTCCGTGTTTGTTTAAGAGCACCTAAATGAGACCATTTGCTGTCCGAAGGAATTGTGTTTTAAAATTCCGCTGCAGGTTTTACGATTCATTTTCATTATTAAATTGCTGCTATTTAGGATTAAATTACCGATTCCACGGGTTACACCGTGTCAGCGATGTGCTGGGCAGCGGCCTGGCTTGTCACCATGCCCGTGCGCCGCGCCCGGCACATCGCCGATCGTTGAACGTTGAAGTTTCCTCCAATTCCGTCCGGGCGCGGATGACGCGCGTGATGGAAATTTATGGAAATACGAATGATAATCAATTTTTGTCGAGCGATACGAGATCGAACGACTTGAAAGGTGACCACCGATCGATTTCATCTCACACGTTACGGATGTGTCCGGATCGTGGATATGGGCACACGATGGCGAGTGGACGAGCGTTGTCGTCGAAAGAAACGTGACCGAAAGCGTCGACATGAGGGCAGGTTGATATTTATGAATAAATTTACCTTCATTACTCCAATAGTTTACCAAATTTTATGATACCCACGATCATACATCGAAATAGGTGAATGTCCCAGACACATCGGACAGAGGACGGACAGAGTTTCATTTCCAAAAACGAGTATGTGTGTCGCCGATCGAGAGTGAGGTGTGATAAGTGCAATTCCGATGATGACACATTCAGAAATTGAAGCATACCGTATTTTCGATTTTGGTCATTGTATGCTTTGATAGACTTATTCGATAATTAATTAAGTATAAATTATAGCGGCAGAGAGCGAGAGACGCATAAAACGTTATCGAAAGCCTCGTTTAAGTTCTTGTAAGTAAGCAAGGCAATACAAATATTAAAATCCCCCAACATGGCATAAAGTGAACATTCTAGTTAACCGTATCGTTAATTTACCGTTTAATCTATTTATTCTCTTTATACAAAGTAGATGCACTTCCCGAGCAGCAGCAGCAGCAGCATCCGCAAAGGAAAGATTACGCTGAGAATTGTTCACACTTTTCAACCCAGTTATTACCCTGTGCCCACTTGTTGGAATTAATCTGACGTTAATCGATGTTTCTACTTGCCCGGTTGAAATGGTCGCATGAATAGCGATAGCAAGAGCAGCAGCAGCAGCATCCGCAAAGGAAAGATTACGCTGAGAATTGTTCACACTTTTCAACCCAGTTATTACCCTGTGCCCACTTGTTGGAATTAATCTGACGTTAATCGATGTTTCTACTTGCCCGGTTGAAATGGTCGCATGAATAGCGATAGCAAATAGCAAATAGCAATCAGGTCTACGCGGAATATATAGTATATTATCGAATTATTCGAGAAATATGAACATACAGCATTAGTCCCATTACTATTATCGTAAAATATCGTATCTATCAATTGTATGTTGGGTGTCGGATGCGAATGTTGATACAAATATCGAAGACGGTGCAGCTCGTTATCGTACGGACGTACGGGTAAAGCTTGTAGGCTCATTATGAGTTTGGCGCTTAAAGCAAGCTTTTCTGCGAAGTGCATTAACTACCGCTAAATGCGTATCATTCATATTGGTTTGCTCCATTTATAATGAAGATCCGACAACAGATATGGCATAATTATGTGAGTATGCAAAGCTAGTTGCACTACCGTACTACACATAAAGATGGTATGTAATGCGTAGCAAAATGTCGATGCGATGCGACTTTACGACATTCTTCCCGTCGAGATTAAGTAGGTGAATTAATACGGGCGACGAAACGAACAAACAGGCAAACTTAATGCCACTGGGCAGAAGATAAAATCTACTAAACTGTTCCGAGTTGAATGTAGCCTGTGTTTTGTGAAGTAGCTTTCTCATCTGATTTGTGAAGTTAGGTAAATAGTGGCAGAAAGAATTTGCTAGGGCTTTAACTTTAACAGATTCAGAGTAATTTTACGCAACTCATGTTTACGTTTAGGAATATTTATACCCCGGATCTATATACAATCAGATGATGAACAAATATAAATCGTTTTATGATGCAAAACATTATGTATGGACCTTGTGCCCAGGCCTAGAACAAAGAATTTGAACACTCATGCTGTTTGAGGGTTGCTTAAGAAAAAATCGAACCAGCTTTGGAACTTGCTTAAAATTGCATGGAACTATCAAAGTGTTTTACTTGCACTAGGAACACGATGGCACTATAAGACTTGTTTACATACAATGCATAACACGCTCTGGAACTACGAAACTTTTTAAGAAGCACCTAGTACTTGATGGAATTCTATGCTCAATTAATAATGAAAAATGGCTACCGTAAAACTTAAATTTCTGACTTCAGTTTAGCGACATATACGACCATAAATATTTTTTCATTTCTTTGCAACATCATTTCGTTTGTGTGTCTTTCATGCTTTTACGCTAGTTTTCACTATTTTTTAATTGGTTTTAATTTTGAGAGACATTATCACCTCTGAACAGTGAAACATTACCAGATCTTGGATGTGCTTGGTTGTGTCTAGTTGCACTTAATATCGACTATATCGACCTAATATCGACAATTCTCAAAGTTGTGCGTTGCTCAGAAAAAAAAGGGTTTTGGAAAATCATAAGCGAACATCAATCATAGCTAGTACAAATCCTTACCGTTCGTTCCGTATGCTTGTTGATATCTGCGTGAAATCTTTTTGTCTTCATACCAACTCTCAATAAATAGAGACTTCAATAAAAGATGCAGCATGTAAAACACACCCAAACTGCTAACCAAACATACCTAATATACATTAAGATACACAAACAACTACAAATGCCACAAACTAGCCAGGAATGCATTTCGTCCCATGTTATATGTTTTTAATTTAATGCCTTTCTTGCAAATAAAACGCGCTTAAACACTTTCTTTCCACGGTTTGAGATTCGTAAGCTTTTTAACGGCTGGTTAAAAGTACGAAGAACTTTGATGCTGCTTACCTATTGCAAAAGGCGCATTTAGCGTATTGAAACGTATTAGCAATGGCGAGCTGAAATTGGCTGCTTAAGATTTTTTTGACTATTTAGGTATATACTGACTTATCAAGTGATATAATCGTTGTTAGGATTTTCTAATGTCGTCTGCGCCATCATCTGCCAATCCATTATCCTGGCCATTCCGATCTAAGCATCCTTGTGGACGGCCCAAAAGAACTTTACGGGTTGGGTAGTCCAGGTGCCATTCTCATGACATGATCAGCCCACCTGAGAATGATGGAGGATCATCGTACAGCTCCGTAGCGCTCATCATTAAAGCGACTTCTCCATTATCATTGTCATTTATCATTTATCTGGAGTCAATATATTTGACATTTCTTATTCGAAAGAATACTATTGGGAAAGAGTTCCACTATGATAAAATCACAAGTAGTCGTTTTCCAATTACTTTAATTGAAAAATTTGTTGCTCATGAATAGTGAGTTCTAACTTTTAATAACTATTAACAAATTCTGTTGATCAAGTTCCAAACGGGTGCGCGCTTTCATTGCAAACATCATCGTATTATTGCTCGATATCATTTGGTGACCGAATCCCGATATCGGAAAGATGGTCGGTGAATGAAACCGATGGTATAATGATATCATTGAACAGAAACCGAAAACATCAAGCAGCACCCCAGTAGGAGGTTGCCGGATAAGATCTGTAGTTCGTAAAAACTATACCAAATGGACATGCTATTCAGGTCACGCTTATGATTAGAGTTGCTTCCTTTTTTGGCCATGGTTAGCCGGTGCTGTGGCCTAGCCTCTCATACCGTTCCATCCGTTGACAAACCCGTGAATGACAGACGAAAACGGCGATTCGTCCAGCTCCAGAGATCCGATATAACTTAATTGGCAGTGTGTTCAAGATGGTATCGGCAGGATCGTGTGGGGACATTTGGGTGCCATTCGGTGCTAGTACCGCATCGTTCATCTGTGCGGTATCGTAGATTACCATTAGATTGTCAGCAGGTCGCTCTAAACAATCATCTTCTAGCGCTGTTTGCCACATGGGTTTCGGTGGTGGTTTCTGATGAGCGGCGACCTCGTAATAAAATTTTAGTAGAGCGATAATTTACATCCTTAGTCGTGATTATTACTGCGCGGTTTTATGTTGATTAGACAAAATCGCTGAGAGGGAACGCTCGCATTTGACTACGGTTATGGAGCATAGATAGGGCGGAGCACATTTTCGGCCGATTTCGATACAGTTCCACTGTTCCTGCTTCATTGATCTATTTGCGCTGTTGCGAAGAATGTGGTCCCGAACGAAAGCAGTAGTATGTGGAGCAGTTTGTGCTAATTGGACGAAATATAACCAGAATGCTTGCGCACGTATCAACGCCTTTTCTAGTCCGGCAAATCGCGAACGCTGCGTGTTGCCGGTGATATGTTTACAAAACAAACAGTTCGCACCTTAGCGCTCTGCTTAATTTTGCACAGGTGAATGATAATTGGGTTGTCTCGTGTCGATAGCGCGAGGGTACGGTGGTACGAATTTTAAGCACGAGCAGCCAGCAGCAGCACGTACGATTCGCGCAAAGTGCGCCACCTACCGCTGGGCGCAAAAGATCAACTTAGCGCAAGAATGGCGCAACTGGTCGGAACCATCCGGTCGGATGCTAAGTGACCGATTAGTGCTAAAATAAAACGGCACTCACGCTGGCAATCACACGCGGAGACCAACTTGGACTGGCGCAGAGTGCTGGAAGCTAGCAAGGTTATTTATGAGTTTTACGATCGGAAAGCTTTGGCCGGTCCCGGACCAGGCCTGCTGGACTGCACTGAACCACACGCTGCAACTGGTGCTTCGCTGCACATCGGTAAATTGTACACAATAGGAAAAGATAATCGATCGTCAAGCACGCCAGTTCTAGATGGTCCAGTGCGGTGGGGCTGTTTGGGCGTTCGTTAGCGTCGCCAGGACAAATGTGTGTGTGTGTGTTTCTCCTGTAGTGCAGTGGTTTTATGGCTGAATAAATTCGGTGACGACATTGTAATAAGCAATTTGTGCACTCCCCATGTGTGCAGAATGCACGTACATGTGTATATTGTTACGAGAAGAATAGTACATACAAAACTAGATTATCTCAAGTTGCGCTTAAACACGGTTTGTGTTGAGAGGATGGCATATGGCCATAATGGTGCTACAATTATCGATTTTACTACCCGTGCACTAGTTCTTTGGGAGCATGGCGAACTGTGGCAGTGACGATCGTACTCACACGGACGTGGGAGCAAATCCCATTCAGACTAGTTCCTTGAAGTTTTACTGTTGGCGGGAAAAATGAATCCTAAGAAGCTAGAAATGGTAGGTGAAAATCTCTATGATATTCTACGATTCTGGGAATTTTCTTTACTACTGCTCTACTAAATTCTCTTAAAGATTTATACTTGATCGTTCTCACAATGCTTAATTATTGGTTCTTTTACTTTCATCTTCATTTTTCTAAGAGGATTTATCAAGAGATTCATATACTTTCAACCTCATTTTTCTAAGAGGATCATTTGAGTCCTAGGTCGTAATTGATCATGAGCTATCTAAAGGGAAACCAAACCTAATATTTATCTAATATATCTAATATTTATGACTAATATTTGTACTAGCACGTTTTATTTTAAATTTTTAAGCCAGTTGTAAATTCTTCTTCCTCTTTCTTGGCCTAACGACCTCTTAAGGTCATGCCTGCCATTTCTGGCTTACTAGACTAATTGATACCGCATAGTTGGTTAGTCAATGGGGGAACGGCCCAGATGAGACTTGAACCCCGGTCCTGCCGTGTGAAGACCAGCGCCGCTGTCGCATCACCACCGGGCCGCCCAGTTGTAAATTATGAGTAACGAAAGGAGTAGTCAAAAATGTAAATCCTAGGGTGGTCTTATTATTTTGTCCGTCCTACAACCTCGGTAGGTCTTGGACTTCTATATTTCGCTTTCGCAAGTCATAACTTGGTCTTACCCTTACGGGATTTAATACCCGGTCCTGCCATGTGTCATTTTGCCTGAAGCTGGATATAATTAATGTCTAGGGTACAGTTAATGCAATGTTTTAATTGATTCCGATAAATACTATTCAAATTACACTTTTCGTAAAGTTTTTCTATCGAGTCATTCCCTAATGATTGGATCTGTTTATGAAGGATCGTCAAGATTTCGTCCTGAAACAAGTAGATTTTTGAATAATCCAACGTTAATTAATTAAGTTAATTTGATTGTAATGAAATTAATCATAAAAAATAATAATACACACCTTGCAGAACTGCAGAAACTCTGATCAAAAAACCAGCGACTGTTTGCAACATAAATCGTATCTATCATGTACGGAAGTAGCATCCAGAGCAGCAGTATACAAACGTTTAGCGTTTGGAAGATGCCATCACGGGCAGTAAAGTGGTGAAAAATGTAGCGCAAAGATGTCGGCAAAACGCTGGCCGATGGTAATACACCGTTTATCCATTCGTTTGAATTAATCGACACTCTCTGCGTGTCGTGACTTGATTGGAATTCATTTATTGTTGCTTCCCATCCTTATCGTTGCCACATTTATTTTCCTACCCTTGTCGTTAGTTGGCGTTGTCGTTGGCAGCGCTTATCTACCAGAAGCATTTAATATATGTCACCGTGGAGACAAATCCAACCACATCTCGGCCCGTTTCGATTCTGACGAGGTCCATCGCGGTTGCTGAAGGCACGGGATCCCGTTCGGGGTTCATTCGTCTATTTGTCAGGCGCATGGGTAGTAAGCGGATCCGCGGCAAGCTTACCGAATGGTTTTGTAGCTGGCGACACGGTCAGCTGGTATCGGTTGACAGGGTACAAGAGTATGCCCAACAGCTTAAGATTAATTTCAGCGCTTTATAGTGACGACGCCCGGTTTGGAGGCTTCTTCGTGCGGTAGAAAAGAAAGGGAGCTAGGTAAAAAAAAAAACGAACATCAAACCTGCGATCGTGTGCTATACGGTTTCACCACTCGGCGCAGCAGCACCATCGGTCGGCCGTGCCGCGGTGTGGAGAAGCAGTAGACGTTCTTGTTGTGGCAGTTGTAGCAGTACAAGCTTAACCACATTCCAACAGATCCGCACGCACTACACGCTCACAGGAAGAGAGAAGGTGAGAAAGCAAGGAAGAAAAAAACAACAAACAAACAAACGATATTTCCCCCGCCGCGAAATGATGACGACTTCGCACCTTACTGAAAGCATATTTCACCGTGTGCAGGTGAGTTGGTTTGGATTGGAGGATCGTGGTTGGTGGATAATTATTGATGCTGCTCTCAATTTCGTATTTAAATAAGATTAATGATAATCGCTCTGATCTGTGGTGGCGGCGCGGCGAAGGTGCGAGGAATACTCCAATTTTTGAATCGGTTGTTTAAATCTTTGAGAAATAGTTTGACAGTGTCGAATTTTCGGATGGTTCCCGCTGTGTGTTACACCCCGAGAAGAGGATGTCAGATGCCGTAGGATCGGCTGAATATTTTGTCGATAGTTTTTCAGTAATAGTTTGGCCGGTTTGGTAGCTGACGATCGGAGCTGATGCTGACGCGTTAATATCAGGAGAGGTTTCATCTTAATGTCAAGTCATCCTATATCTGCTGCTATAAGAATTTAAATCTGCAATATCGTTAGATGATGTTCGTTGACAGTTTTGAGGTTTTCGCCATCATCGAATCGTTTGGGACGCCATTGTAGCCTGTCGAAGTTAGATTGTGCAACGTGTTAATAATAAATTAAATAAAAACTATCATACTGCTGCTTACCTCCCAATGTAAGGTTGAAATAATTATCGTACGACTAATAAGTACCAACATCAAAACGGTGAAATATCATGGCTGGCAGGATTACCTCATCCCCGGGAGAATAGACGACGAGCCTGACCTCCGCAAATACGTACGTTTGATTAATATTGCGGCTTTGGCGTGATTTTTCATCGTCGATCGCGAGACGGGTTATAAAAATGCGACTACAAATGTGTGACTACAAACTCACTTCTCTCTTTGGTAACTTTGTAGACAATCTGTTGGGGTCGGAATATTAATCTTATTGGTATTCAGTTTACCCAGCTCGAGAGGGGTTTTTTGCAAGCCTGCATCTGAGCACCAATTGAGATTTTGAAGTCAGTTCGTCCGCTCGTAGGGTTCGGCGAGATCCAGGGGTCCGTCCAGTTGTTTGGCCATCGCACAGTGTGAGTGTGTACGGCAGGCGAAGATGTGTATCGACGCTACGGCCAAGCAGGTCATCGGGCAGTAAAAGAAGCAGTAGGTGCCAGGAGTGGTGCGGATTAGCCATAGTGCACGCGTTTTATAGCCTAAATAAAAATCATTACCGAGCCAATCCTTAGCCTAGAGATGGGGATTCTGCGCAACCAGAGTTTGCACCAGAGCAGTGCACCATTGCGTTGCATTCCAATATTGAGAAAGCGGATGGGATGGCGTACGGTTCGTACGCCATGGTCCTTCATTATCTGAAGGTGTAAGGTACAGGCTTACGCAAAATAGTTAGCTGTAAGGTGTCATGTAAGGATCGTAAAATTTGAATTGAATTAAATTTGTTGGCATGCATTCGGAATCGTTCGCTGTTTGTTTCAATGTCTGTTCTCGGCAAATAGTTATATTGACATTTTATTGCATGCAAAATGTAGATGACTTTCGATGAATGAAATGGCTGGATTTGTGGAGGACTTGCCTAGCATGTGTTATGGATAGATAGGATATTGTGTGTGGTCGAAGATGGACCAGACAAAGATATACAATGTTTGTTGTTTGGCAGCAACAGCAACTTGGCAATGTATTTCAACAGATTTTTCTTGCTCTCAAGGTTTCTTCAGGATTGCGTATATTAAATGAAATGGATGCAAAAAAAGAAAAGTCTCTGACATGTTTCTGCCTGCGAATAATTATAATTCCTCAATGTCTCTGTTACGGTAATCAGCATTCCTGTTGGTTGTTATTGTTATCATCACTGTTTGCCGTTTATCTGTCCTTTCGCTTTCACCTGTGCAAAAAAAAAGGCGCAAACAAACGAAATGATACGTACAAAAATGGTAAAGCGATACACACTGCAATCCAGCACACCGTCCCGGTCCGGACGATAGAAGTATTTCTCCATATCGCACTTAATGGAACCGTTCAAAAGGAGAGTGGAAAGGCCAGGATCGTAAAATTATTCTCAAGTTTAATTTGTCGAGTGTCCCAGGAGCAATTAACGCGTGATATAAGGTGCAGTCAGTGTCGCTCGCGAAGGCCCCGTGTGAGGAGATACGAAAACAAGGTGCTCTTCATAAAGCTCTTGTTTTGGAGTTTGAGACGGACACGACGGACAATCGATCGATGTACTGTCCTCGATAAGCGGCGGGGGAGGAGCGGCGGTGAGGACGTGCGGCGGTGCAGGTGGACGCACTGTGGAATGGTGCCTTAATTTATTACCAATAAATTATTTTTTAATTTGCATGGCGCAAAAAAGTTTGACATGATGACGAGACGATGATTACATTAATGTGTGCCATCAAATCTCGGTTCTGTGGCCGGTGGTTTGCTGGGTCCAGATCTGGACTGTGAAGAAGAGCGCACCAATTGGCAAGGGTCGTTTAAGCTTGCTGTACCAGTTCAATACCGAACCGTCGGACGGTAAGAAA
Source organism: Anopheles maculatus (assembly GCA_002091835.1). Classification (NCBI taxonomy): domain Eukaryota; kingdom Metazoa; phylum Arthropoda; class Insecta; order Diptera; family Culicidae; genus Anopheles; species Anopheles maculatus. Next base: position 11,190 of record LULA01016191.1, on the reverse strand, counting down.
CGCACGGGCAGAGGAGGCGCATCAGTGTTCCGGGGCTCGATATTCCACTTGTGTGGTTGCTCTTTATCTGACATCTTTCTCTTTTTGAGCAGTGAGGATAAATCTCCTTATTTTCGTGATTTTTATAGCCATCATTAAGTGCGCACAGTTTGGTCAGCCCGGGACGATCTTCGGAAATTGTTCAGATCTCGATGTTTTTCGTGGTGGTGGGCCATTATACGGGGCGAGCACTCTATTCGAACCATTAACGTGTAAACATATCGTAAAGCGTGCGCGGGGCAGAAACAGACAGGAGGTGGATTAAACGAACGCATTCGTCGGAAAGTTCGTTGTACGATCCGGATCTAAATGGTTTGATGAAAATAATACTGTCGCCACCAAAGAAACCACCGAGAAAGGGAAATAAGTGACACTTGATGTCCTTTTATTGGTACATGAATTGCTTGGCAAAAAAAAACGGGTGAGCTGGGCAAACAAAAGTCATGGCAAAGCTGCAAAACATGTTATACATGTTTAGTGACATGATCCTTTTGGGATTTTCAAGAAGAAGAGAGGAGAGAGAAGTAGAAGAGAGTGTTTTTGATGAATCCTTCATTAGATATTAAAAAGAAGACAATTTTGCTGAAAAAAACGAAAAATTAATCAATAAATGACTTTACAAATTGCCAAAATTTGACAAAATTTGGCTTTAAAAACAAAACCACGAGTCTTTTTACAATCTATAGACATAGTCCACATCGATTGTACATGAATTGGGCTCGAAAAAAAAGGCCAGTGTTGATACAAAATAAAAACCAGTAAGCCCTGCCACCTAAGCTGTGCTGCATCGTACGGAAATCAATAGTCCACTATTAACCCCCAACTAACTGCTAGCTGTCCGATAATGTCATGTTAAAATAATAAATTTCCATCTATTTCGTAATACGGCATGCTTTTCGATCGGATCCCCCTGGTGCACTTTAGTGTCACAGGCAATTGTGCGACTGTCGCTGGCACAAGCAGCAGGTCGTGTGGACAAAATTTAATGCATCCACACGACCGGTCGCACGACAAAACGAAATCATTTTCCCTAGTTTTAGTTTCCAAACGGACAACCGGGTGCATCTTGAAGCCGGTGCATTAGGCTAGGCCGGGGAAGTCAGGAAATAATTCCTGCACACTGAATGACTCCCCACGACCGAACGGATCTAGCGGGCGACCCCACACTCTCGCGATTCTCACATGCAGGACTTTTCACACTAATCTCATTCATATTCATCACTTCTTCGTACTGCAAGTATTATCTGGCAGTCGGGGAAAACTGCATTGTCTGAAAGTGTACCAGTGCTTCACGACCCATCTAGGTCGGCTAAATCGAAGCATGCTCGAGGCTAAGCTTCACGATCGTGCTCCAGTGCTGCAGACATGTTTCGCCAGTCTGGTTCACTGTTGGGGCTACTTCGCCCGTCTCTAGTATTATCAACGCGTTGCTGGGAAGAGCATGGGAAGATTTAGCTCGTATAATGCTCTTGCTCTTTACACCCTCGCCAATCACAAAATGTGTGCAGTCAGTGCGGATGAAGTATGGTTCACTCGGTTTGTAACGAGCATCAATACTTCCGTTTACAGGATACAAAACGATTGCCATTCAATATTGAGTGTTAAGCCTTAAAGTAGCACTTGGCTGGGACAATATTTTACCGATTTAAAATCATTTTTCATAAAATCAAGCGCTTACAATGGCAATCAACTGTAAGTTATTCGTGTATGTCGCTTTCCACTGAAAAATAAAGCTGTATAAAACTTTCTTTTTATGATAGAAATAATCTGCTACGGTATTTCAGAGCTAATCAATCCTAGTTCCTAGACGGAGAATGACGGATTTATATTATTATTTCTCATCTTAAAAAGCAATGCTAATTGAAATTGTCTCATTGTGATTCATGTTGATCATTAATAATTGTTCTACTAATTTGACTTGTAACCAGAAGTCTGTTCGTGCGGTTTATGTTATGCATATTAAAGAATTCATTTGTAAAATGTATAATGTATTCAGAGTCGGGGGCGCCCGAGTGACTCCCTGAAAAGCGATCGCACTACCGTAGGGCGGCAGTAAATGGAAATGGGTGAAAGATACGGACGCAGAGCTGGGAGCTGTATGGGAGCGTGTGTAGAAGAAATTAACGGAAATTATCCGTAAGTAGCAATTAAAAAATTTGCTTGCCCTGAAAGCAATCACCGGGCCTGGGAAAACCGTGAGAAAGCTCACCTCTAATCCACCAAATTTACGGCATGAACTTCGCACCGTGAATATTTGGCTTAATTATTAGATAAGCGACGGTTGATCTCTCTTAGCTTTAGTTCATACAATCAATTTCGCATCCTCCGAATCATTCTCAATACTATTCAACAATGATGAATGTCTAGCTAAGTCTTGCTAACTATTTGCAATTTCCTGCTGGGTTTGCGATAACTCTTGACCAAAAATTGTTTCCAGTTCTATATCTTCAAACTTCAAACACGTTCATTTAGCCAAAGTAACCATACTTCAATTTCAGCAAAAATTTTGGCAACCGGTTTGTTCATATTGAAGTAATGAGGCTTTTTATTTGGTACAAAAACTATCGTTTGATGTGCAAAAGTACACTGTTTTATTTACACTGCTACTAGTTAGTTAAACAACTAGTGGGAAAGAAAGCTAAAGGATCATCAAAATGACAGTGTTGCTAGATTGAACAAAAGTAAATTGCACTAGATGCGCCATTGGATATCGGAACCGCGCGTGCTTGATAGTATCTTCTGGAAAGAGCAATTAAATTTCTGAAAAATATAGTAAAGAAAATGTTGCTTGTTGCTTTAGTGACAACGTTGGTTCTAGTGGATCAGGTTTTGATTTCCGTACGGAAACAAACATCAAATCCCGAGGTTGTGAAGTCAAAGAAGAAAACAACAACTGATTCACGCAAATAGAATCAAAATTCCTTTTCAGATAATTATAGGATATACATAAAGAGACGAAAAAACTAGTAAATAGCACCATTTACGCACACAACTCGAGTTATGTCTAATGTCTTAAAGTCTGTACTGTAACTAACCAACCAACCATTTACGCAAAACTTTAAAATATCATTAAACTTGCCCGTTTCCTCACTGTCAATTACAGTAGACAGGATAATAACTAAATACAGGAGAACCCTTTCATTTTGTCGAAACTAGTTTTGGCGAATCTGGGTTTAAAACTTGTCCATAACTTATGTCCATCATCTACAGACAATATTCGAGCCGGTTGGTATCACGCCTAAAGCTCGAAGCAATCGCGAAAGCAATCGGTTTGCTTGCAGCGAGACTTAAAGTAAACCAAACATAAATGATTCCGCGAAAACAAATATATGATCACTTATATTAATAACTTGTGCGCTTATCAAAGGTTTCAATCTAAATTTTTCAATTTCTCTGCCCGTCAGTAACTACCACGGCCGCCGTGCCAGAATTGTGCATCGGAAACAAACATCAAATCCCGAGGTTGTGAAGTCAAAGAAGAAAACAACAACTGATTCACGCAAATAGAATCAAAATTCCTTTTCAGATAATTATAGGATATACATAAAGAGACGAAAAAACTAGTAAGTAGGACCATTTACGCACAAAACTCGAGTTATGTCTAATGTCTTAAAGTCTGTACTGTAACTAACCAACCAACCATTTACGCAAAACTTTAAAATATCATTAAACTTGCCCGTTTCCTCACTGTCAATTACAGTAGACAGGATAATAACTAAATACAGGAGAACCCTTTCATTTTGTCGAAACTAGTTTTGGCGAATCTGGGTTTAAAACTTGTCCATAACTTATGTCCATCATCTACAGACAATATTCGAGCCGGTTGGTATCACGCCTAAAGCTCGAAGCAATCGCGAAAGCAATCGGTTTGCTTGCAGCGAGACTTAAAGTAAACCAAACATAAATGATTCCGCGAAAACAAATATATGATCACTTATATTAATAACTTGTGCGCTTATCAAAGGTTTCAATCTAAATTTTTCAATTTCTCTGCCCGTCAGTAACTACCACGGCCGCCGTGCCAGAATTGTGCATCGTAACGCGTTATATAGGTGCGCTTGATCCAAGGGGATGAACCTTTTAGTATGCGCATGTGTGTTTGTGTGTGTGTGAGTGCGAGTAAGCTTGGAGGTAGATGGAAACAGAGCAGAATATCGGTCCTTCCAGCCAGTCTATATTTCATATTCGCGACGGTGTGTTCGCGTTTCTACGCGAGAACACATTTCTCATATTTCACCGGGTGCGAAAGAAGAGGCAAGGGCGCGAGCGAGCGCGCGCGCGCGATCAAGCACTCCTAAAAGCGATTCCGTTTCGGCGAGGAAATCGGATAGATCCCGCGTGGAAGAGAGTTTCCCGTAGCCTTCTAACATGCACTACATCGTAAACCAGCTTAAGCGCTGTTCTGAACGCCTTCCGTCGAACGAGCAGGGGCTAACGCGATGCTCAGGCAAAATGGGATGCTTTGTACAGGGCAGCGAGCAACAGGCACCACAGTTCGGTGCAAGATTTGTTGCAACGGGGCGCAACGGAGCAGGCCGAGAGCAGCGCACATAACAATAATATAAATAACAGTGTAAATATTTACCCCCTGCAATTTTTAATAAACTGATTTCAAAATATCAAACTGGTGCTTGAAATTTATGCTGAACATACGAAGTACATATGGCCAAGGTATCCGAGGGACCTCCGTAGGCTTCGCGTATGCTCACCCGAAAGGTGCGTTTGGGGCGAGAGCGCGCTGCCGAGAAAGGAAAACAAATTGATGACAACCATAAAACGAGCGACCTGCAGTGGTTTGCATTTAAAAGTGTGGTGCATCGGCATTGATGCACGGTTGCTGATGGTTTGTGGCTGTGTCTTAAAGCGTAAGGCGTAAGATTTACATGTAGTTTAATTGGTGCATTCGGGTTCCTAATTTGTGAAACCATGGATCAACTGGCCGAACGCTTGGAACCAATCATTTTCCTCGGTTTGCGTGTAAATCAAGCAGGAAACATGAACCTTAAAACGCTGGCTGGCAGTCATCAAGTTATTTTAGCGCGAGCAGCACCGTTGCTGGTAGCTCCGTGGTGGCTTATTGGTATTTGGTTGAAACACGATGCGCTCCCTTGCTTTGGCTTAAATGTTTTGGATGCATGCAAAAAAGCAAAACCAAAAAACGCGACGTAAAACGAAAAACAGATGCATCATTGAAAGTTTGTTTTTTTTTTTTGGTTTTTGTTCTGTGAGCGCCAGGCTCAAACACGGCTGATGGGAAAATCGAAAGGGTAGAGCAGTCCGTGGCTCGAAGCACCACCGGCAAGAAATCGATCGCCCGTGATGATAAGCAGTGCTATAAATTTAATTAGAAGCGCAGATGAAAGACTCCATGGCTCAGGTGGCCCGGATCGGCGAGGTTTTGCTGGGCGTAAAAGATCCGCACAGCCCCGACGGGGGCGCCCGAGTGACTCCCTGAAAAGCGATCGCACTACCGTAGGGCGGCAGTAAATGGAAATGGGTGAAAGATACGGACGCAGAGCTGGGAGCTGTATGGGAGCGTGTGTAGAAGAAATTAACGGAAATTATCCGTAAGCAAAAAAATGCTGCCTATCGGAAGATGTAGAAATCAAAAGGTACAATGTCTGGGTTGTATAGCGGGTGGGATAAGACTGGCCGTTTCAAAATACGTTTGCACGTGAGACGCCACGTGTGGCCCCTGTAACCTTTGCATTTGGCTTGATCAACTCATGATACACCACATCCAGCTGATTCCACCAAATTTACGGCATGAACTTCGCACCGTGAATATTTGGCTTAACTATTAGATAAGCGACGGTTGATCTCTCTTAGCTTTAGTTCATACAACCAATTTCGCATCCCCCGAATCATTCCCAATACTATTCAACAATGATGAATGTCTAGCTAAGTCTTGCTAACTCTTTGCAATTTCCTGCTGGGTTTGCGATAACTCTTGACCAAAAATTGTTTCCAGTTCTATATCTTCAAACTTCAAACACGTTCATTCAGCCAAAGTAACCATACTTCAATTTCAGCAAAAATTTTGGCAACCGGTTTGTTCATATTGAAGTAATGAGGCTTTTTATTTGGTACAAAAACTATCGTTTGATGTGCAAAAGTACACTGTTTTATTTACACTGCTACTAGTTAGTTAAACAACTAGTGGGAAAGAAAGCTAAAGGATCATCAAAATGACAGTGTTGCTAGATTGAACAAAAGTAAATTGCACTAGTGGTGCCATTGGATATCGGAACCGCACGTGCTTGATAGTATCTTCTGGAAAGAGTAATTAAATTTCTGAAAAATATAGTAAAGTAAATGTTGCTTGTTGCTTTAGTGACAACGTTGGTTCTGGTGGATCAGGTTTTGATTTCCGTACGGAAACAAACATCAAATCCCGAGGTTGTGAAGTCAAAGAAGAAAACAACGACTGATTCACGCAAATAGAATCAAAATTCTTTTTCAGATAATTATAGGATATACATAAAGAGACGAAAAAACTAGTAAGTAGGACCATTTACGCACAAAACTCGAGTTATGTCTAATGTCTTAAAGTCTGTACTGTAACTAACCAACCAACCATTTACGCAAAACTTTAAAATATCATTAAACTTGCCCGTTTCCTCACTGTCAATTACAGTAGACAGGATAATAACTAAATACAGGAGAGCCCTTTCATTTTGTTGTAACTAGTTTTGGTGAATCTGGGTTTAAAACTTGTTCATAACTTATGTCTCTAATATTACCCATCATCTACAGACAATATTCGAGCCGGTTGGTATCACGCCTAAAGCTCGAAGCAATCGCGAAAGCAATCGGTTTGCTTGCAGCGAGACTTAAAGTAAACCAAACATAAATGATTCCGCGAAAACAAATATATGATCACTTATATTAATAACTTGTGCGCTTATCAAAGGTTTCAATCTAAATTTTTCAATTTCTCTGCCCGTCAGTAACTACCACGGCCGCCGTTCCAGAATTGTGCATCGTAACGCGTTATATAGGTGCGCTTGAACCAAGGGGATGAACCTTTTAGTATGCGCATGTGTGTTTGTGTGTGTGTGAGTGCGAGTAAGCTTGGAGGTAGATGGAAACAGAGCAGAATATCGGTCCTTCCAGCCAGTCTATATTTCATATTCGCGACGGTGTGTTCGCGTTTCTACGCGAGAACACATTTCTCATATTTCACCGGGTGCGAAAGAAGAGGCAAGGGCGCGAGCGAGCGCGCGCGCGCGATCAAGCACTTTTAAAAGCGATTCCGTTTCGGCGAGGAAATCGGATAGATCCCGCGTGGAAGAGAGTTTCCCGTAGCCTTCTAACATGCACTACATCGTAAACCAGCTTAAGCGCTGTTCTGAACGCCTTCCGTCGAACGAGCAGTGGCTAACGCGATGCTCAGGCAAAATGGGATGCTTTGTACAGGGCAGCGAGCAACAGGCACCACAGTTCGGTGCAAGATTTGTTGCAACGGGGCGCAACGGAGCAGGCCGAGAGCAGCGCACATAACAATAATATAAATAACAGTGTAAATATTTACCCCCTGCAATTTTTAATAAACTGATTTCAAAATATCAAACTGGTGCTTGAAATTTATGCTGAACATACGAAGTACATATGGCCAAGGTATCCGAGGGACCTCCGTAGGCTTCGCGTATGCTCACCCGTAAGGTGCGTTTGGGGCGAGAGCGCGCTGCCGAGAAAGGAAAACAAATTGATGACAACCATAAAACGAGCGACCTGCAGTGGTTTGCATTTAAAAGTGTGGTGCATCGGCATTGATGCACGGTTGCTGATGGTTTGTGGCTGTGTCTTAAAGCGTAAGGCGTAAGATTTACATGTAGTTTAATTGGTGCATTCGGGTTCCTAATTTGTGAAACCATGGATCAACTGGCCGAACGCTTGGAACCAATCATTTTCCTCGGTTTGCGTGTAAATCAAGCAGGAAACATGAACCTTAAAACGCTGGCTGGCAGTCATCAAGTTATTTTAGCGCGAGCACCGTTGCTGGTAGCTCCGTGGTGGCTTATTGGTATTTGGTTGAAACACGATGCGCTCCCTTGCTTTGGCTTAAATGTTTTGAATGCATGCAAAAAAGCAAAACCAAAAAACGCGACGTAAAACGAAAAACAGATGCATCATTGAAAGTTTGTTTTTTTTTTTTGGTTTTTGTTCTGTGAGCGCCAGGCTCAAACACGGCTGATGGGAAAATCGAAAGGGTAGAGCAGTCCGTGGCTCGAAGCACCACCGGCAAGAAATCGATCGCCCGTGATGATAAGCAGTGCTATAAATTTAATTAGAAGCGCAGATGAAAGACTCCATGGCTCAGGTGGCCCGGATCGGCGAGGTTTTGCTGGGCGTAAAAGATCCGCACAGCCCCGACGGGGGCGCCCGAGTGACTCCCTGAAAAGCGATCGCACTACCGTAGGGCGGCAGTAAATGGAAATGGGTGAAAGATACGGACGCAGAGCTGGGAGCTGTATGGGAGCGTGTGTAGAAGAAATTAACGGAAATTATCCGTAAGTAGCAATTAAAAAATTTGCTTGCCCTGAAAGCAATCACCGGGCCTGGGAAAACCGTGAGAAAGCTCACCTCTAAGCCTGGACTTGTTAACAGCGGCCCAGTATGAGTTATGCACTTTAAACGGGGAACTGGGCAACTAGGGGGGAGGGCGAAAAAAAGGGAAATGTGTAGTACCGGTAATGAACCTTTGACGCATCGTGGGCGATTTAGAATAAGAAAAAAAAAGTCGGAACATCAGGTTCTGTGTGGCTTGTTACATGGGTGATAGAATAGCATGAAGGATGAAAGAAAGGTGGCAATAAAAGCGCGAAGTAAAGAGAGAAAGCTTGAAGAAGTAAAGAGAGATATGATGCTTCATCCCGATGTAATCCTTTATTATTATCAATAACATTTTGCAAACATAAACCGATTGATGGGTTTTAAATTATTCAATTTGCGGTTGTTGATATGCTGTGAGATATAGCAAGAGATGATAACAATTTTGTTCTTGGCAGTTTTTTTAGGCTCAGAATACTTGGTTAGCAGGAAAAGATTGCCAGTAAATGTAAATAGAGATCTATGGAAGCTACATCTAAGAAAGGATTCTATGTTTGAGTTTGAACTGCTGACCAAATCTCATTCTTTTGCTTCTTTAGCTCGATAACCTCAAAAGAAAAATTGGCCTTCTGTGTCTAGCATCCATGACTTACTTTTACCCCGAAAGAGACAATCTTTCCTGTGACTGGGGAGACGATCCGGACGATACCAGCGTCGTTTGAGCATGTTACCATTGGAGTAGATGTTGGACAAGATGATTTCCTAGCTTCACTCATTGAATTTAAAGTCGAACAGATAGTGTAGAACAAAATCGCATGCCTTAAAGATCTTTTTTTTAATCCCGGCCAAGCTAGTTAGAATGATAAAGTGTTCTTATTATAGTCGTAGTAATCCTATATATCTTATTAATTACTAATTTGGTGTCCTGTTGTCTTCGTTTATTTATGTTTGAGTTGAATTCGTAAGATTACTAGGACATTCTAGTGTGAAACAAAATCAACATACATATACGCCAAGCGAAGGTGAGTAACAGACTATGGGAGCCCATTTCTATCTTTGAGAGGGATCTACTTGTCTGTCTTCTCTTCAACCTGGCGCTATAGAAAAAAGGAGTCTTAAAAGTGGGGTGTTTTGGGCTAATCCATGTTTTAAAGTTCTATAATGACCTTTGTGTACACTAATGAATTAAATAACATTGGTTTGAGGCTCGAACAAGCGGTGCAAAATGCACTACGCGTACTAAGGCATTATGAATGCTCACAAGGATGTTTGGCCTTGTATATGTGAACGGTCTATAGAAGATCCACTACAACGACGCGCCTAATGAGTTATACAACGATCCTTTTAGTGTGCTGCTAATTAGACAAATCAGACATGAATCCGGTGGTCATGTTATGACAATGTTACCAGACGGTCCAGCAGTTAAAATGTAAATACTTCAACAAGCTTTTGAAGGTCGATACATCTGCCGAAAGCTCAAAATAGTAAAATGGTTGAGTATCGTACGATGATTGCGAACGGATCGGATACAATCTGCAGTAGTTCAAGGTCTCCAAGCTGGTTTGTTATCATAGGTTTTGGCTAGTACAGCTCACACAATATCATTGATTTATGCTTCACGTAATTAAACGGTCACTTAATTTTCAGAAAAAGTACTTTTTATCCCACTTTTGGCTAGTACAGCTCACACAATATCATTGATTTATGCTTCACGTAATTAAACGGTCACTTAATTTTCAGAAAAAGTACTTTTTATCCAACTTTAGCCCAATTGGCCCAATGAGTACGAACGGCTCTCCGAAAGCGCAAAAGAGCGCAAAATTATTGACCGTATTTAATGATGCAATTAATTTTCAAATCTCCAGTTGTCATCCATCACAGAATCAACGAGGGGTACATGTGTGTAGTGTAATGAGGCACACCTGCGCGTACCCTGGATTGATAAATGATACGGTGGTCCTTCGAGCAATTTAGCGAACGCTCGCACGCTCTGCCCCATCGTGAACCCCTGCTCGAGATGGTCAACTATTTTTACAACCGACCATAGATCGCGCATCATTGCGACCTCCGTAAGGTGGTGTCAGATGATTTTGGAACACGTTTCCAGGTTAACGATATGCGCGAGGCTGATGACACTCGGCGCCGCCTGCTGTCTAATTAAAGGGGTACGCGAGGATCGTCCGTATTACGTGAACCGGCGTACCTCGATGGTGGCCTATGGTCGTTGCAGTAGACTGCGCATCTGCAAATGAATGTTAGATTCAGCAATCAAATGAACGTCAATTAAAATAAATATATTGGAAATAAAATGGGCTGACCGGACAAAGTGTGCGGCCAGGCAGGAGACCCAGGATGTGTGCATGTCCGTTTTGCCTCAATGAACATTGTAATAGTTTAGTTTCGCCATTTGTTTGGCTAATGTAAGAAGCGTAGTTGTTGGGGCATGTGATGACACGGTTGGAATATGCCTTACTTTGCGCGGTTTCTCCCAACAATACACCCTCACACGCTGTGTGGCACCAACGAGCGAGCCGGTGTGCCATATAGACTCCGGGATTTGTGTAAATGGTTCTGCACTCTCCGTTCTTCGAGCGTACG